>CAWVNZ010000597.1:0-149707 GCA_963930735.1 Dioctria linearis
AGATTTTAATTACGCCAGGGATTGCCTTTTCTATAGTAAATTTTTCAAAAAATTATTTTTTGCTGTCGCAAATTTTAAATACGCCAAGGATTGCGTTTTCTACAGTAAATTTTTAAAAACTAATTTTTTACTGCCGGAAATTTTAATTACGCCAGGGATTGGACTTTCTATAGTAATTTTTTCAAAATTAATTTTTTACTGTCGCAAATTTTAAATACGCCAGGGATTGCCTTTTCTATAGTAAATTTTTCAAAAATTAATTTTTTGCTGTCGCAAATTTTAAATACGCCACGAATTGCCTTTTCTATATTAAATTATTCAAAAAATAATTTTTTGCTGTCGCAAATTTTAATTACGCCAGGGATTGCCTTTTCTATAGTAAATTTTTCAAAATATAATTTTTTACTGTCGGAAATTTTAATTACGCCTGGGATTGCCTTTTCTATAGTAAATTTTTCAAAAATTAATTTTTTACTGTCGCAAATTTTAAATACGCCAGGGATTGCCTTTTCTATAGTAAATTTTTCAAAAATAATTTTTTACTGTCGCAAATTTTAAATACGCCAGGGATTGCCTTTTCTATAGTAGATTTTACAAAAATGAATTTTTTACTGTCGCAAATTTTAATTGCGCCAGGGATTGCCTTTTCTATAGTAAATTTTTCAAAAATTAATTTTTTACTGTCGCAAATTTTAATAACGCTAGGGATTGCCTTTTCTGTAGTAAATTTTTCAAAAAATAATTTTTTACTGCCGCAAATTTTAATTACGCCAGGGATTGCCTTTTCTATAGTAAATTTTTCAAAAAATAATTTTTTACTGTCGCAAATTTTAAATACGCCAGGGATTGCGTTTTCTACAGTAAATTTTAAAAAAAATAAATTTTTACTGTCGGAAATTTTAATTACGCCAGGGATTGCCTTTTCTATAGTAAATTTTTCAAAAATTAATTTTTTACTGTGGGAAATTTTAAATACGCCAGGGATTGCCTTTTCTATAGTAAATTTTTCAAAATATAATTTTTCACTGTCGTAAATTTTAAACACGCCAGGGATTGCCTTCTCTATATTAAATTTTTCAAATAGTTATATTTTACTGTCGCAAATTTTAATTATGCCAGGGATTGCCTTTTCTATATTAAATTTTTCAAAATATAATTTTTTACTGTCGCAAATTTTAATTACGCCAGGGATTGCCTTTTCTATAGTAAATTTTTCAAAAATTAATTTTTTACTGTCGCAAATTTTAACTACGCCTGGGATTGCCTTTTCTATAGTATATTTTTCGAAATATAATTTTTTACTATCGCAAATTTTAAATATGCCACGGATTGCCTTTTCTATAGTAAATTTTTCAAATAGTTATTTTTTACTGCCGCAAATTTTAATTACGCCAGGGATTGCCTTTTGTATAGTAAATTTTTCAAATAATTATTTTTTACTGTCGCCAATTTTAATTACGCCAGGGATTGCCTCTTCTATAGTAAATTGTTCAAAAATTAATTTTTTACTGTCGCAAATTTTAATTACGCCAGGGATTGCATTTTCTATAGTAAATTTTTCAAAAATTAATTTTTTACTGTCGCAGATTTTAAATACGCCAGGGATTGCCTTTTCTATATTAAATTATTCAAAAAATAAGTTTTTACTGTCGCAAATTTGAATTACGCCAGGGATTGCCTTTTCTATATTAAATTATTCAAAAAATAATTTTTTACTGTCGCAAATTTTAATTGCGCCAAGGATTGCCTTTTCTGTAGTAAATTTTTCAAAAAATAATTTTTTACTGCCGCAGATTTTAATTACGCCAGGAATTGCCTTTTCTATAGTAAATTTTTCAAAAAATTATTTTTTGCTGTCGCAAATTTTAAATATGCCAAGGATTGCGTTTTCTACAGTAAATTTTTAAAAAAATAATTTTTTACTGGAGGAAATTTTAATTACGCCAGGGATTGCCTTTTCTATAGTAAATTTTTCAAAAATTAATTTTTTTTTGTGGGAAATTTTAATTACGCCAGGGATTGCCTTTTCTATAGTAAATTTTTCACAAATTAATTATTTACCGTCGCAAATTTTAAATACGCCAGGGATTGCCTTTTCTATAGTAAATTTTTCAAAAAATAATTTTTTACTGTCGCAAATTTTAATTGCGCCAGGGATTGCCTTTTCTATAGTAAATTTTGCAAAAAATAATTTTCTACTGTCGCAAATTTTAGTTGCGCCAGGGATTGCCTTTTCTATAGTAAATTCTTCAAAAAATAATTTTTTACTGTCGCAAATTTTAACTGCGCCAGGCATTGCCTTTTCTATATTAAATTTTTTACTGTCGCAAATTTTAAATACGCCAGGGATTGCCTTTTCTATAGTAAATTTTTCAAAAATTAATTTTTTACTGTCGCAAATTTTAATTACGCCTGGGATTGCCTTTTCTATAGTATATTTTTCGAAATATAATTTTTTACTGTCGCAAATTTTAAATACGCCAGGGATTGCTTTTTCTACAGTAAATTTTTAAAAAAATAATTTTTTACTGTCGGAAATTTTAATTACGCCAGGGATTGCCTTTTCTATAGTAAATTTTTCAAAAATTAATTTTTTACTGTGGGAAATTTTAAATACGCCAGGGATTGCCTTTTCTATAGTAAATTTTTCAAAATATAATTTTTTACTGTCGTAAATTTTAAACACGCCAGGGATTGCCTTTTCTATAGTAAATTTTTCAAAAAATTATTTTTTACTGTCCCAAATTTTAATTACGCCAGGGATTGCCTTTTCTATAGTAAATTTTTCAAATAGTTATTTTTTACTGTCGCAAATTTTAATTACGCCAGGGATTGCCTTTTGTATAGTAAATTTTTCAAATAATTATTTTTTACTGTCGCCAATTTTAATTACGCCAGGGATTGCCTCTTCTATAGTAAATTGTTCAAAAATTAATTTTTTACTGCCGCAAATTTTAATTACGCCAGGGATTGCCTTTTCTATAGTAAATTTTTCAAAAAATAATTTTTTACTGTCGCAAATTTTAAATACGCCAGGGATTGCTTTTTCTACAGTAAATTTTTAAAAAAATAATTTTTTACTGTCGGAAATTTTAATTACGCCAGGGATTGCCTTTTCTATAGTAAATTTTTCAAAAATTAATTTTTTACTGTGGAAAATTTTAAATACGCCAGGGATTGCCTTTTCTATAGTAAAGTTTTCAAAATATAATTTTTTACTGTCGTAAATTTTAAACACGCCAGGGATTGCCTTTTCTATAGTAAATTTTTCAAAAAATTATTTTTTACTGTCCCAAATTTTAATTACGCCAGGGATTGCCTTTTCTATAGTAAATTTTTCAAAATATAATTTTTTACTGTTGGAAATTTTAAATACGCCAGGGATTGCCTTTTCTATAGTAAATTTTTCAAAAAATTAATTTTTACTGTCGCAATTTTTAATTTCGCCTGGGATTGCCTTTTCTATAGTAATTTTTTCGAAATATAATTTTTTACTGTCGCAAATTTTAAATACTCCACGGATTGCCTTTTCTATAGTAAATTTTTCAAATAGTTATTTTTTACTGTCGCAAATTTTAATTACGCCAGGGATTGCTTTATCTATATTAAATTTTTCAAAATATAATTTTTTACTGTCGCAAATTTTAATTAAGCCAGGGATTGCCTTTTCTATAGTAAATTTTTCAAAAATTAATTTTATACTGTCGCAAATTTTAATTACGCCGGGGATTGCCTTTTCTATAGTATATTTTTCGAAATATAATTTTTTACTGTCGCAAATTTTAAATACGCCACGGATTGCCTTTTCTATAGTAAATTTTTCAAATAGTTATTTTTTACTGACGAAAATTTTAATTACGCCAGGGATTGCCTTTTGTATAGTAAATTTTTCAAATAATTATTTTTGACTGTCGCAAATTTTAATTACGCCAGGGACTGCCTTTTCTATATTAAATTATTCAAAAAATAAGTTTTTACTGTCGCAAATTTTAATTACGCCAGGGATTGCCTTTTCTATATTAAATTATTCAAAAAATAATTTTTTACTGTCGAAAATTTTAATTGCGCCAAGGATTGCCTTTTCTGTAGTAAATTTTTCAAAAAATAATTTTTTACTGCCGCAGATTTTAATTACGCCAAGGATTGCCTTTTCTATAGTAAATTTTTCAAAAAATTATTTTTTGCTGTCGCAAATTTTAAATACGCCAAGGATTGCGTTTTCTACAGTAAATTTTTAAAAAACTATTTTTTTACTGCCGGAAATTTTAATTACGCCAGGGATTGCCCTTTCTATAGTAAATTTTTCAAAAATTAATTTTTTTTGTGGGAAATTTTAAATACGCCAGGAATTGCCTTTTCTATAGTAAATTTTTCAAAATATATTTTTTTACTGTCGTAAATTTTAAACACGCCACGGATTGCCATTTCTATAGTAAATTTTTGAAATAATAATTTTTTAATGTCGGAAATTTTAAATACGCCAGAGATTGCCTTTTCTATAGTAATTTTTTCAAAAATTAATTTTTTACTGTCGCAAATTTTAAATACGCCAGGGATTGCCTTTTCTATAGTAAATTTTTCAAAAATTATTTTTTTACTGTCGCAAATTTTAAATACGCCAGGAATTGCCTTTTCTATATTAAATTATTCAAAAAATAATTTTTTACTGTCGCAAATTTTAATTACGCCAGGGATTGCCTTTTCTATAGTAAATTTTTCAAAATATAATTTTTTACTGTCGGAAATTTTAATTACGCCTGGGATTGCCTTTTCTATAGTAAATTTTTCAAAAATTAATTTTTTACTGTCGCAAATTTTAAATACGCCAGGGAATGCCTTTTCTATAGTAAATTTTTCAAAAAATAATTTTTTACTGTCGCAAATTTTAAATACGCCAGGGATTGCCTTTTCTATAGTAGATTTTACAAAAATGAATTTTTTACTGTCGCAAATTTTAATTGCGCCAGGGATTGCCTTTTCTATAGTAAATTTTTCAAAAATTAATTTTTTACTGTCGCAAATTTTAATAACGCTAGGGATTGCCTTTTCTGTAGTAAATTTTTCAAAAAATAATTTTTTACTGCCGCAAATTTTAATTACGCCAGGGATTGCCTTTTCTATAGTAAATTTTTCAAAAAATAATTTTTTACTGTCGCAAATTTTAAATACGCCAGGGATTGCGTTTTCTACAGTAAATTTTAAAAAAAATAAATTTTTACTGTCGGAAATTTTAATTACGCCAGGGATTGCCTTTTCTATAGTAAATTTTGCAAAAATTAATTTTTTACTGTGGGAAATTTTAAATACGCCAGGGATTGCCTTTTCTATAGTAAATTTTTCAAAATCTAATTTTTTACTGTCGTAAATTTTAAACACGCCAGGGACTGCCTTTTCTATAGTAAATTTTTCAAAAAATTATTTTTTACTGTCGCAAATTTTAATTACGCCAGGGATTGCCTTTTCTATAGTAAATTTTTCTAAATATAATTTTTTAATGTTGGAAATTTTAAATACGCCAGGGATTGCCTTTTCTATAGTAAATTTTTCAAAAAATTAATCTTTACTGTCGCAAATTTTAATTACGCCTGGGATTGCCTTTTCTATAGTAAATTTTTCGAAATATAATTTTTTACTGTCGCAAATTTTAAATACGCCACGGATTGCCTTTTCTATAGTAAATTTTTCAAATAGTTATTTTTTACTGTCGCAAATTTTAATTACGCCAGGGATTGCCTTTTCTCTATTAAATTTTTCAAAATATAATTTTTTACTGTCGCAAATTTTAATTACGCCAGGGATTGCCTTTTCTATAGTAAATTTATCAAAAATTAATTTTTTACTGTCGCAAATTTTAATTACGCCTGGGATTGCCTTTTCTATAGTAAATTTTTCAAAATATAATTTTTTAATGTCGTAAATTTTAAACACGCCACGGATTGCCTTTTCTATAGTAAATTTTTAAAAAAATAATTTTTTAATGTCGGAAATTTTAAATACGCCAGAGATTGCCTTTTCTATAGTAATTTTTTCAAAAATTAATTTTTTACTGTCGCAAATTTTAAATATGCCAGGGATTGCCTTTTCTATAGTAAATTTATCAAAAATTAATTTTTTACTGTCGCAAATTTTAAATACGCCAGGAATTGCCTCTTCTATATTCAATTATTCAAAAAATAATTTTTTACTGTCGCAAATTTTAATTACGCCAGGGATTGCCTTTTCTATAGTAAATTTTTCAAAATATAATTTTTTACTGTCGGAAATTTTAATTACGCCAGGGATTGCCTTTTCTGTAGTAAATTTTTCAAAAATTAATTTTTTACTGTCGCAAATTTTAAATACGCCAGGGATTGCCTTTTCTATTGTAAATTTTTCAAAAAATAATTTTTTACTGTCGCAAATTTTAAATACGCCAGGGATTGCCTTTTCTATAGTAAATTTTACAAAAATTAATTTTTTACTGTCGCAAATTTTAATTGCGCCAGGGATTGCCTTTTCTATAGTAAATTTTTCAAAAATTAATTTTTTACTGTCGCAAATTTTAATAACGCTAGGGATTGCCTTTTCTGTAGTAAATTTTTTAAAAAATAATTTTTTACTGTCGCAAATTTTAATTACGCCAGGGATTGCCTTTTCTATAGTAAATTTTTCAAAAAATAATTTTTTACTGTCGCAAATTTTATATACGCCAGGGATTGCGTTTTCTACAGTAAATTTTTAAAAAATAATTTTTTACTGTCGGAAATTTTAATTACGCCAGGGATTGCCTTTTCTATAGTAAATTTTTCAAAATTAATTTTTTACTGTGGGAAATTTTAAATACGCCAGGGATTGCCTTTTCTATAGTAAATTTTTCAAAATATAATTTTTCACTGTCGTAAATTTTAAACACGCCAGGGATTGCCTTTTCTATATTAAATTTTTCAAATAGTTATTTTTTACTGTCGCAAATTTAATTACGCCAGGGATTGCCTTTTCTATATTAAATTTTTCAAAATATAATTTTTTACTGTCGCAAATTTTAATTACGCCAGGGATTGCCTTTTCTATAGTAAATTTTTCAAATAATTATTTTTTACTGTCGCCAATTTTAATTACGCCAGGGATTGCCTCTTCTATAGTAAATTGTTCAAAAATTAATTTTTTACTGTAGCAAATTTAATTACGCCAGGGATTGCATTTTCTATAGTAAATTTTTCAAAAATTAATTTTTACTGTCGCAGATTTTAAATACGCCAGGGATTGCCTTTCTATAGAAAATTTTTCAAAATTAATTTTTTACTGTCACAAATTTTAATTACGCCAGGGATTGCCTTTTCTATACTGAATTTTTTACTGTCGCAAATTTTAAATACGCCAGGGATTGCCTGTTCTATAGTAAATTTTTCCAAAAATAATTTTTTACTGTCGCAAATTTTAATTACGCCAGGGATTGCCTTTCCTATAGTAAATTTTTCAAAATATAATTTTTTATTGTCGCAAATTTTAAACACGCCAGGAATCGCCTTTTCTATAGTAAATTTTTCAAATAATTATTTTTTACTGTCGCCAATTTTAATTACGCCAGGGATTGCCTCTTCTATAGTAAATTGTTCAAAAATTAATTTTTTACTGCCGCAAATTTTAATTACGCCAGGGATTGCCTTTTCTATAGTAAATTTTTCAAAAAATAATTTTTTACTGTCGCAAATTTTAAATACGCCAGGGATTGCTTTTTCTACAGTAAATTTTTAAAAAATAATTTTTTACTGTCGAAAATTTTAATTACGCCAGGGATTGCCTTTTCTATAGTAAATTTTTCAAAAATTAATTTTTTACTTTGGGAAATTTTAAATACGCCATGGATTGCCTTTTCTATAGTAAATTTTTCAAAATATAATTTTTTACTGTCGTAAATTTTAAACACGCCAGGGATTGCCTTTTCTATAGTAAATTTTTCAAAAAATTATTTTTTACTGTCCCAAATTTTAATTACGCCAGGGATTGCCTTTTCTATAGTAAATTTTTCAAAATATAATTTTTTACTGTTGGAAATTTTAAATACGCCAGGGATTGCCTTTTCTATTGTAAATTTTTCAAAAAATTAATTTTTACTGTCGCAAATTTTAATTTCGCCTGGGATTGCCTTTTCTATAGTAATTTTTTCGAAATATAATTTTATACTGTCGCAAATTTTAAATACTCCACGGATTGCCTTTTCTATAGTAAATTTTTCAAATAGTTATTTTTTACTGTCGCAAATTTTAATTACGCCAGGGATTGCTTTATCTATATTAAATTTTTCAAATATAATTTTTTACTGTCGCAAATTTTAATTAAGCCAGGGATTGCCTTTTCTATAGTAAATTTTTCAAAAATTAATTTTTTACTGTCGCAAATTTTAATTACGCCGGGGATTGCCTTTTCTATAGTATATTTTTCGAAATATAATTTTTTACTGTCGCAAATTTTAAATACGCCACGGATTGCCTTTTCTATAGTAAATTTTTCAAATAGTTATTTTTTACTGACGCAAATTTTAATTACGCCAGGGATTGCCTTTTGTATAGTAAATTTTTCAAATAATTATTTTTTACTGTCGCAAATTTTAATTACGCCAGGGACTGCCTTTTCTATATTAAATTATTCAAAAAATAAGTTTTTACTGTCGCAAATTTTAATTACGCCAGGGATTGCCTTTTCTATATTAAATTATTCAAAAAATAATTTTTTACTGTCGCAAATTTTAATTGCGCCAAGGATTGCCTTTTCTGTAGTAAATTTTTCAAAAAATAATTTTTTACTGCCGCAGATTTTAATTACGCCAGGGATTGCCTTTTCTATAGTAAATTTTTCAAAAAATTATTTTTTGCTGTCGCAAATTTTAAATACGCCAAGGATTGCGTTTTCTACAGTAAATTTTTAAAAAACTAATTTTTTACTGCCGGAAATTTTAATTACGCCAGGGATTGGACTTTCTATAGTAATTTTTTCAAAAATTAATTTTTTACTGTCGCAAATTTTAAATACGCCAGGGATTGCCTTTTCTATAGTAAATTTTTCAAAAATTAATTTTTTGCTGTCGCAAATTTTAAATACGCCACGAATTGCCTTTTCTATATTAAATTATTCAAAAAATAATTTTTTGCTGTCGCAAATTTTAATTACGCCAGGGATTGCCTTTTCTATAGTAAATTTTTCAAAATATAATTTTTTACTGTCGGAAATTTTAATTACGCCTGGGATTGCCTTTTCTATAGTAAATTTTTCAAAAATTAATTTTTTACTGTCGCAAATTTTAATAACGCTAGGGATTGCCTTTTCTGTAGTAAATTTTTCAAAAAATAATTTTTTACTGCCGCAAATTTTAATTACGCCAGGGATTGCCTTTTCTATAGTAAATTTTTCTAAATATAATTTTTAACTGTTGGAAATTTTAAATACGCCAGGGATTACCTTTTCTATAGTAAATTTTTCAAAAAATTAATCTTTACTGTCGCAAATTTTAATTACGCCTGGGATTGCCTTTTCTATAGTAAATTTTTCAAAATATAATTTTTTACTGTCGTAAATTTTAAACACGCCACGGATTACCTTTTCTATAGTAAATTTTTAAAATAATAATTTTTTAATGTCGGAAATTTTAAATACGCCAGAGATTGCCTTTTCTATAGTAATTTTTTCAAAAATTAATTTTTTACTGTCGCAAATTTTAAATACGCCAGGGATTGCCTTTTCTATAGTAAATTTTTCAAAAATTAATTTTTTACTCTCGCAAATTTTAAATACGCCAGGAATTGCCTCTTCTATATTCAATTATTCAAAAAATAATTTTTTACTGTCGCAAATTTTTATTACGCCAGGGATTGCCTTTTCTATAGTAAATTTTTCAAAATATAATTTTTTACTGTCGGAAATTTTAATTACGCCAGGGATTGCCTTTTCTATAGTAAATTTTTCAAAAATTAATTTTTTACTGTCGCAAGTTTTAAATACGCCAGGGATTGCCTTTTCTATTGTAAATTTTTCAAAAAATAATTTTTTACTGTCGCAACTTTTAAATACGCCAGGGATTGCCTTTTCTATAGTAAATTTTACAAAAATTAATTTTTTACTGTCGCAAATTTTAATTGCGCCAGGGATTGCCTTTTCTATAGTAAATTTTTCAAAATTAATTTTTTACTGTCGCAAATTTTAATAACGCTAGGGATTGCCTTTTCTGTAGTAAATTTTTTTAAAAATAATTTTTTACTGCCGCAAATTTTAATTACGCCAGGGATTGCCTTTTCTATAGTAAATTTTTCAAAAAATAATTTTTTACTGTCGCAAATTTTAAATACGCCAGGGATTGCGTTTTCTACAGTAAATTTTTAAAAAAATAACTTTTTACTGTCGGAAATTTTAATTACGCCAGGGATTGCCTTTTCTATAGTAAATTTTTCAAAAATTAATTTTTTACTGTGGGAAATTTTAAATACGCCAGGGATTGCCTTTTCTATAGTAAATTTTTCAAAATATAATTTTTCACTGTCGTAAATTTTAAACACGCCAGGGATTGCCTTCTCTATATTAAATTTTTCAAATAGTTATTTTTTACTGTCGCAAATTTTAATTATGCCAGGGATTGCCTTTTCTATATTAAATTTTTCAAAATATAATTTTTTACTGTCGCAAATTTTAATTACGCCAGGGATTGCCTTTTCTATAGTAAATTTTTCAAAAATTAATTTTTTACTGTCGCAAATTTTAACTACGCCTGGGATTGCCTTTTCTATAGTATATTTTTCGAAATATAATTTTTTACTATCGCAAATTTTAAATATGCCACGGATTGCCTTTTCTATAGTAAATTTTTCAAATAGTTATTTTTTACTGCCGCAAATTTTAATTACGCCAGGGATTGCCTTTTGTATAGTAAATTTTTCAAATAATTATTTTTTACTGTCGCCAATTTTAATTACGCCAGGGATTGCCTCTTCTATAGTAAATTGTTCAAAAATTAATTTTTTACTGTCGCAAATTTTAATTACGCCAGGGATTGCATTTTCTATAGTAAATTTTTCAAAAATTAATTTTTTACTGTCGCAGATTTTAAATACGCCAGGGATTGCCTTTCTATAGTAAATTTTTCAAAAAGTAATTTTTTACTGTCACAAATTTTAATTACGCCAGGGATTGCCTTTTCTATACTGAATTTTTTACTGTCGCAAATTTTAAATACGCCAGGGATTGCCTTTTCTATAGTAAATTTTTCAAAAAATAATTTTTTACTGTCGCAAATTTTAATTACGCCAGGGATTGCCTTTCCTATAGTAAATTTTTCAAAATATAATTTTTTATTGTCGCAAATTTTAAACACGCCAGGAATCGCCTTTTCTATAGTAAATTTTTCAAAAAATTATTTTTTACTGTGGCAAATTTTAATTACGTTAGGGATTGCCTTTTCTATAGTAAATTTTTCAAAAATTAATTTTTTACTCACGCAAATTTTAATTACGCCAGGGATTACCTTTTCTATAGTAAATTTTTCAAAAAATAATTTTTTACTGTCGCAAATTTTAATTGCGCCAGGGATTGCCTTTTCTATAGTAAATTTTGCAAAAAATAATTTTCTACTGTCGCAAATTTTAGTTGCGCCAGGGATTGCCTTTTCTATAGTAAATTCTTCAAAAAATAATTTTTTACTGTCGCAAATTTTAATTGCGCCAGGGATTGCCTTTTCTATATTAAATTTTTTACTGTCGCAAATTTTAAATACGCCAGGGATTGCCTTTTCTATAGTAAATTTTTCAAAAAATAGTTTTTTACTGTCGCAAATTTTAATTACGCCAGGGATTGCCTTTTCTATAGTAAATTTTTCAAAATATAATTTTTTACTGTCGCAAATTTTAAACACGCCAGGAATCGCCTTTTCTATAGTCAATTTTTCAAAAAATTATTTTTTACTGTGGCAAATTTTAATTGCGCTAGGATTGCCATTTTTAGAGTAAATTTTTCAAAAAATTAATTTTTACTGTCGCAAATTTTAATTACGCCTGGGATTGCCTTTTCTATAGTAAATTTTTCGAAATATAATTTTTTACTGTCGCAAATTTTAAATACGCCACGGATTGCCTTTTCTATAGTAAATTTTTCAAATAGTTATTTTTTACTGTCGCAAATTTTAATTACGCCAGGGATTGCCTTTTCTATATTAAATTTTTCAAAATATAATTTTTTACTGTCGCAAATTTTAATTACGCCAGGGATTGCCTTTTCTATAGTAAATTTTTCAAAAATTAATTTTTTACTGTCGCAAATTTTAATTACGCCTGGGATTGCCTTTTCTATAGTAAATTTTTCGAAATATAATTTTTTACTGTCGCAAATTTTAAATACTCCACGGATTGCCTTTCTATAGTAAATTTTTCAAATAGTTATTTTTTAATTACGCCAGGGATTGCCTTTTCTATAGTAAATTTTTCAAATAATTATTTTTTACTGTCGCAAATTTTGATTACGCCAAGGATTGCCTTTTCTATAGTAAATTTTTCAAAAATTAATTTTTTACTCTCGAAAATTTTAAACACGCCAGGGATTGCCTTTTCTATAGTAAATTTTTAAAAAATTAATTTTTTACTGTCGCAGATTTTAATATGCCAGGGATTGCCTTTTCTATAGTAAATTATTCAAAAAATAATTTTTTACTGTCGCAGAGTTTAAATATGCCAGGGATTGCCTTTTCTATAGTAAATTATTCAAAAAATAATTTTTTACTGTCGCAAATTTTAATTACGCCAGGGATTGCCTTTTCTATAGTAAATTTTTCAAAATATAATTTTTTACTGTCCCAAATTTTAATTACCCCAGGGATTGCATTTTCTATAGTAAATTTTTCAAAATATAATTTTTTACTTTCGCAAATTTTAAATACGCCACGGATTGCCTTATCTATAGTAAATTTTTCAAATAATTATTTTTTACTTTCGCCTATTTTAATTACGCCAGGGATTGCCTATTCTATAGTAAATTTTACAAAATATAATTGTTTACTGTCGCAAATTTTAATTACGCCAGGGATTGCCTTTTCTATAGTAAATTTTTCAAAAATTAATTTTTTACTTGATTGCCTTTCTATAGTAAATTTTTCAAAAATTAATTTTTTACTGTCGCAAATTTTAATTACGCCAGGGATTGCCTTTTCTATATTAAATTTTTTACTGTCGCAAATTTTAAATACGCCAGGGATTGCGTTTTCTATAGTAAATTTTTCAAAAATTAATTTTTTACTGTCGCAAATTTTAATTACGCCAGGGATTGCCTTTTCTATAGTAAATTGTTCAAAAAATAATTTTTTACTGTCGCAAATTTTAATTACGCCAGGGATTGCCTTTTCTATAGTAAATTTTTCAAAATATAATTTTTTACTGTCGCAAATTTTAAACACGCCAGGAATCGCCTTTTCTATAGTAAATTTTTCAAAAAATTATTTTTTACTGAGGCAAATTTTAATTACGTTAGGGATTGCCTTTTCTATAGTAAATTTTTCAAAAATTAATTTTTTACTCACGCAAATTTTAATTACGCCAGGGATTACCTTTTCTATAGTAAATTTTTTCAAAAAATAATTTTTTACTGTCGCAAATTTTAATTGCGCCAGGGATTGCCTTTTCTATAGTAAATTTTGCAAAAAATAATTTTCTACTGTCGCAAATTTTAGTTGCGCCAGGGATTGCCTTTTCTATAGTAAATTCTTCAAAAAATAATTTTTTACTGTCGCAAATTTTAATTGCGCCAGGGATTGCCTTTTCTATAGTAAATTATTCACAAATTAATTTTTTAATGTCGCAAATTTCAATTGCGCCAGGGTTTGCCTTTTCTATAGTAAATTTTGCAAAAAATAATTTTTTACTGTTGCAAATTTTAATTGCGCCAGGGATTGCCTTTTCTATAGTAAATTTTGCAAAAAATAATTTTCTACTGTCGCAAATTTTAATTACGCCAGGGATTGCCTTTTCTATAGTAAATTTTTCAAAATTTAATTTTATACTGTCGCAAATTTTAATTGCGCCAGGGATTGCCTTTTTTATAGTAAATTTTGCAAAAAATAATTTTCTACTGTCGCAAATTTTAATTGCGCCAGGAATTGCCTTTTCTATAGTAAATTTTGCAAAAAATAATTTTCTACTGTCGCAAATTTTAATTACGCCAGGGATTGCCTTTCTATAGTAAATTTTTCAAAATTTAGTTTTATACTGTCGCAGATTTTAGTTGCGCCAGGGATTGACTTTTCTCTAGTAAATTTTGCAAAAAATAATTTTCTACTGTCGCAAATTTTAATAGCGCCATGTATTGCCTTTTCTATAGTAAATTTTTCAAAAAATAATTTTTTACTGTCGCAAATTTTAATTGCGCCAAGGATTGCCTTTTCTATAGTAAATTATTCACAAATTAATTTTTTACTGTCGCAAATTTTAATTGCGCCAGGGATTGCCTTTTCTATAGTAAATTTTGCAAAAAATAATTTTCTACTCTCGCCAATTTTAATTGCGCCAGGGATTGCCTTTTCTATAGTAAATTTTGCAAAAAATAATTTTCTACTGTCGCAAATTTTAATTACGCCAGGGATTGCCTTTTTTTAATGTAAATTTTTCAAAATTTAATTTTATACTGTCGCCAATTTTAATTGCGCCAGGGATTGCCTTTTCTATAGTAAATTATTCAAAGAATAATTTTTTACTGTCGCAAATTTTAATTACGCCAGGGATTGCCTTTTCTATAGTAAATTGTTCACAAATTAATTTTTTACTGTCGCAAATTTTAATTACGCCAGGGATTGCCTTTACTATAGTAAATTTTTCAAAATTTAATTTTATACTGTCGCAAATTTTAATTGCGCCAGGGATTGCCTTTTCTATAGTAAATTATTCAAAAAATAATTTTTTACTGTCGCAAATTTTAATTACGCCAGGGATTGCCTTTTCTATAGTAAATTTTGCAAAAAATAATTTTTTACTGTCGCAAATTTTAATTGCGCCAGGGATTGCCTCATCTATAGTAAATTATTCACAAATTAATTTTTTACTGTCGCAAATTTTAATTACGCCAGGGATTGCCTCTTCTATAGTAAATGTTTCACAAATTAATTTTTTACTGTCACAAATTTTAATTGCGCCTAGGATTGCCTTTTCTATAGTAAATTTTCAAAAATTAATTTTTTACTGTCGCAAATTTTAATTGCGGCAGGGATTGCCTTTTCTATAGTAAATTTTGCAAAAAATAATTTTCTACTGTCGCAAATTTTAATTGCGCCAGGGATTGCCTTTTCTATAGTAAATTTTTCAAAAAATAATTTTTTACTGTCGCAAATTTTAAGTGCTCCAGGGATTGCCTTTTCTATAGTAAATTATTCACAAATTAATTTTTTACTGTCGTAAATTTTAATTGCGCCAGGGATTGCCTTTTCTATAGTAAATTTTTCAAAATTTAATTTTATACTGTCGCAAATTTTAATTGCGCCAGGTATTGCCTTTTTTATAGTAAATTTTGCAAAAAATAATTTTCTACTGTCGCAAATTTTAATTACGCCAGGGATTGCCTTTTCTATAGTAAATTTTTCAAAATTTAATTTTATACTGTCGCAAATTTTAATTGCGCCAGCGTTTGCCTTTTCTATAGTAAATTATTAAAAAAATAATTTTCTACTGTCGCAAATTTTAATTGCGCCAGGGATTGCCTTTTCTATAGTAAATTTTCCAAAAAATAATTTTCTACTGTCGCAAATTTTAATTACGCCAGGGATTGCCTTTTCTATAGTAAATTTTTCAAAATTTAATTTTATACTGTCGCAAATTTTAATTGCGCCAGGGATTGCCTTTTCTATAGTAAATTATTCACAAATTAATTTTTTACTGTCGCAAATTTTAATTGCGCCAGGGATTGCCTTTTCTCTAGTAAATTTTGCAAAAATAATTTTCTACTGTCGCAAATTTTAATTGCGCCAGGGATTGCTTTTTATATAGTAAATTTTTCACAAATTACTTTTTTACTGTCGCAAATTTTAATTGCGCGAGGGATTGCATTTTCTATAGTCAATTTTTCAAAAATTAATTTTTTACTGTCGCAAATTTTAATTACGCCAAGGATTGCCTTTTCTATAGTAAATTTTTCAAAATTTAATTTTATACTGTCGCAAATTTTAATTGCGCCAGGGATTGCCTTTTCTATAGTAAATTATTCACAAATTAATTTTTTACTGTCGCAAATTTTAATTGCGCCAGGGATTGCCTTTCTATAGTAAATTTTGCAAAAATAATTTTCTACTGTCGCAAATTTTAATTGCGCCAGGGATTGCTTTTTATATAGAAAATTTTTCACAAATTAATTTTTTACTGTCGCAAATTTTAATTGCGCCAGGGATTGCCTTTTCTATAGTAAATTTTTCAAAAATTATTTTTTTACTGTCGCAAATTTTAATTGCGCCTGGGATTGCCTTTTCCATAGTAAAATTTTCAAAAAATAATTTTTTACTGTCGCAAATTTTAATTGCGCCAGGGATTGCCGTTTCTATAGTAAATTTTGCAAAAAATAATTTTTTACTGTCGCAAATTTTAATTGCGCCAGGGATTGCCTTTTCTATAGTAAATTATTCACAAATTAATTTTTTACTGTAGCAAATTTTAATTGCGCCAGGGATTGCCTTTTCTATATTAAATTTTTTACTGTCGCAAATTTTAAATACGCCAGGGATACTCTCTTCTATAGTATATTTTTCAAAAAATAATTTTTTACTGTCGCAAATTTTAATTACGCCAGGGATTGCCTTTTCTATAGTAAATTTTTCGAAATATAATTTTTTACTGTCGCAAATTTTAAATACGCCACGGATTGCCTTTTCTATAGTAAATTTTTCAAATAGTTATTTTTTACTGTTGCAAATTTTAATTACGCCAGGGATTGCCTTTTCTATAATAAATGTTTCAAAATATAATTTTTTACTGTCGCAAATTTTAATTACGCCAGGGATTGCCTTTTCTATAGTAAATTTTTCAAAAATTAATTTTTTACTGTCGCAAATTTTACTTACGCCAGGGATTGCCTTTTCTATAATAAATTTTTCAAAATATAATTTTTTACTGTCGCAAATTTTAATTACGCCAGGGATTGCCTTTTCTGTAGTAAATTTATTACTGTCGCAGATTTTAATATGCCAGGGATTGCCTTTTCTATAGTAAATTATTCAAAAAATAATTTTTCAAAATATAATTTTTTACTGTCCCAAATTTTAATTACCCCAGGGATTGCATTTTCTATAGTAAATTTTTCAAAATATAATTTTTTACTGTCGCAAATTTTAAATACGCCACGGATTGCCTTATCTATAGTAAATTTTTCAAATAATTATTTTTTACTTTCGCCAATTTTAATTACGCCAGGGATTGCCTTTTCTATAGTAAATTTTACAAAATATAATTGTTTACTGTCGCAAATTTTAATTACGCCAGGGATTGCCTTTTCTATAGTAAATTTTTCAAAAATTAATTTTTTATTGTCGCAAATTTTAAACACGCCAGGGATTGCCTTTCTATAGTAAATTTTTCAAAAATTAATTTTTTACTGTCGCAAATTTTAATTACGCCAGGGATTGCCTTTTCTATATTAAATTTTTTACTGTCGCAAATTTTAAATACGCCAGGAATTGCGTTTTCTATAGTAAATTTTTCAAAAATTAATTTTTTACTGTCGCAAATTTTAATTACGCCAGGGATTGCCTTTTCTATAGTAAATTTTTCAAAAAATAATTTTTTACTGTCGCAAATTTTAATTACGCCAGGGATTGCCTTTTCTATAGTAAATTTTTCAAAATATAATTTTTTACTGTCGCAAATTTTAAACACGCCAGGAATCGCCTTTTCTATAGTAAATTTTTCAAAAAATTATTTTTTACTGTGGCAAATTTTAATTACGTTAGGGATTGCCTTTTCTATAGTAAATTTTTCAAAAATTAATTTTTTACTCACGCAAATTTTAATTACGCCAGGGATTACCTTTTCTATAGTAAATTTTTCAAAAAATAATTTTTTACTGTCGCAAATTTTAATTACGCCAGGGATTGCCTTTTCTATAATAAATGTTTCAAAATATAATTTTTTACTGTCGCAAATTTTAATGACGCCAGGGATTGCCTTTTCTATAGTAAATTTTTCAAAAATTAATTTTTTACTGTCGCAAATTTTACTTACGCCAGGGATTGCCTTTTCTATAATAAATTTTTCAAAATATAATTTTTTACTGTCGCAAATTTTAATTACGCCAGGGATTGCCATTTCTATAGTAAATTTTTTACTGTCGCAGATTTTAATATGCCAGGGATTGCCTTTTCTATAGTAAATTATTCAAAAAATAATTTTTTACTGTCGCAAATTTTAATTACGCCAGGGATTGCCTTTTCTATAGAAAATTTTTCAAAATATAATTTTTTACTGTCCCAAATTTTAATTACCCCAGAGATTGCATTTTCTATAGTAAATTTTTCAAAATATAATTTTTTACTGTCGCAAATTTTAAATACGCCACGGATTGCCTTATCTATAGTAAATTTTTCAAATAATTATTTTTTACTTTCGCCAATTTTAATTACGCCAGGGATTGCCTTTTCTATAGTAAATTTTACAAAATATAATTGTTTACTGTCGCAAATTTTAATTACGCCAGGGATTGCCTTTTCTATAGTAAATTTTTCAAAAATTAATTTTTTATTGTCGCAAATTTTAAACACGCCAGGGATTGCCTTTCTATAGTAAATTTTCCAAAAATTAATTTTTTACTGTCGCAAATTTTAATTACGCCAGGGATTGCCTTTTCTATATTAAATTTTTTACTGTCGCAAATTTTAAATACGCCAGGGATTGCGTTTTCTATAGTAAATTTTTCAAAAATTAATTTTTTACTGTCGCAAATTTTAACTACGCCAGGGATTGCCTTTTCTATAGTAAATTTTTCAAAAAATAATTTTTTACTGTCGCAAATTTTAATTACGCCAGGGATTGCCTTTTCTATAGTAAATTTTTCAAAATATAATTTTTTACTGTCGCAAATTTTAAACACGCCAGGAATCGCCTTTTCTATAGTAAATTTTTCAAAAAATTATTTTTTACTGTGGCAAATTTTAATTACGTTAAGGATTGCCTTTTCTATAGTAAATTTTTCAAAAATTAATTTTTTACTCACGCAAATTTTAATTACGCCAGGGATTGCCTTTTCTATAGTAAATTGTTCACAAATTAATTTTTTACTGTCGCAAATTTTAATTACGCCAGGGATTGCCTTTACTATAGTAAATTTTTCAAAATTTAATTTTATACTGTCTCAAATTTTAATTGCGCCAGGGATTGCCTTTTCTATAGTAAATTATTCAAAAAATAATTTTTTACTGTCGCAAATTTTAATTACGCCAGGGATTGCCTTTTCTATAGTAAATTTTGCAAAAAATAATTTTTTACTGTCGCAAATTTTAATTGCGCCAGGGATTGCCTTTTCTATAGTAAATTATTCACAAATTAATTTTTTACTGTCGCAAATTTTAATTACGCCAGGGATTGCCTCTTCTATAGTAAATGTTTCACAAATTAATTTTTTACTGTCACAAATTTTAATTGCGCCAAGGATTGCCTTTTCTATAGTAAATTTTCAAAAATTAATTTTTTACTGTCGCAAATTTTAATTGCGCCAGGGATTGCCTTTCCTATAGTAAATTTTCAAAAATTAATTTTTTACTGTCGAAAATTTTAAGTGCTCCAGGGATTGCCTTTTCTATAGTAAATTATTCACAAATTAATTTTTTATTGTCGCAAATTTTAATTGCGCCAGGGATTGCCTTTTCTATAGTAAATTTTGCAAAAAATAATTTTCTACTGTCGCAAATTTTAATTACGCCAGGGATTGCCTTTTCTATAGTAAATTTTTCAAAATTTAATTTTATACTGTCGCAAATTTTAATTGCGCCAGCGTTTGCCTTTTCTATAGTAAATTATTAAAAAAATAATTTTCTACTGTCGCAAATTTTAATTGCGCCAGGGATTGCCTTTTCTATAGTAAATTTTCCAAAAAATAATTTTCTACTGTCGCAAATATAATTACGCCAGGGATTGCCTTTTCTATAGTAAATTTTTCAAAATTTAATTTTATACTGTCGCAAATTTTAATTGCGCCAGGGATTGCCTTTTCTATAGTAAATTATTCACAAATTAATTTTTTACTGTCGCAAATTTTATTTGCGACAGGGATTGCCTTTTCTATAGTAAATTTTTCAAAAATAATTTTCTACTGTCGCAAATTTTAATTGCGCCAGGGATTCCTTTTTATATAGTAAATTTTTCACAAATTAATTTTTTACTGTCGCAAATTTTAATTGCGCCAGGGATTGCCTTTTCTATAGTAAATTTTTCAAAAATTAATTTTTTACTGTCGCAAATTTTAATTACGCCAGGGATTGCCTTTTCTATAGTAAATTTTTCAAAATTTAATTTTATACTGTCGCAAATTTTAATTGCGCCAGGGATTGCTTTTTTTATAGTAAATTATTCACAAATTAATTTTTTACTGTCGCAAATTTTAATTGCGCCAGGGATTGCCTTTCTATAGTAAATTTTGCAAAAAATAATTTTCTACTGTCGCAAATTTTAATTGCTCCAGGGATTGCTTTTTATATAGTAAATTTTTCACAAATTAATTTTTTACTGTCGCAAATTTTAATTGCGCCAGGGATTGCCTTTTCTATAGTAAATTTTTCAAAAATTATTTTTTTACTGTCGCAAATTTTAATTGCGCCAGGGATTGCCTTTTCTATAGTAAAATTTTCAAAAAATAATTTTTTACTGTCGCAAATTTTAATTGCGCCAAGGATTGCCGTTTCTATAGTAAATTTTGCAAAAAATAATTTTTTACTGTCGCAAATTTTAATTGCGCCAGGGATTGCCTTTTCTATAGTAAATTATTCACAAATTAATTTTTTACTGTAGCAAATTTTAATTGCGCCAGGGATTGCCTTTTCTATATTAAATTTTTTACTTTCGCAAATTTTAAATACGCCAGGGATTCTCTCTTCTATAGTAAATTTTTCAAAAAATAATTTTTTACTGTCGCAAATTTTAATTACGCCAGGGATTGCCTTTTCTATAGTAAATTTTTCGAATATAATTTTTTACTGTCGCAAATTTTAAATACGCCACGGATTGCCTTTTCTATAGTAAATTTTTCAAATAGTTATTTTTTACTGTTGCAAATTTTAATTACGCCAGGGATTGCCTTTTCTATAATAAATGTTTCAAAATATAATTTTTTACTGTCGTAAATTTTAATTACGCCAGGGATTGCCTTTTCTATAGTAAATTTTTCAAAATTAATTTTTTACCGTCGCAAATTTTACTTACGCCAGGGATTGCCTTTTCTATAATAAATTTTTCAAAATATAATTTTTTACTGTCGCAAATTTTAATTACGCCAGGGATTGCCTTTTCTATAGTAAATTTTTTAATGTCGCAGATTTTAATATGCCAGGGATTGCCTTTTCTATAGTAAATTATTCAAAAAATAATTTTTTACTGTCGCAGAGTTTAAATATGCCAGGGATTGCCTTTTATATAGTAAATTATTCAAAAAATAATTTTTTACTGTCGCAAATTTTATTTACGCCAGGAATTGCCTTTTCTATAGTAAATTTTTCAAAATATAATTTTTTACTGTCCCAAATTTTAATTACCCCAGGGACTGCCTTTTCTATAGTAAATTTTTCAAAATATAATTTTTTATTGTCGCAAATTTTAAATACGCCACGGATTGCCTTATCTATAGTAAATTTTTCAAATAATTATTTTTTACTTTCGCAAATTTTAATTACGCCAGGGATTGCCTTTTCTATAGTAAATTTTACAAAATATAATTGTTAACTGTCGCAAATTTTAATTACGCCAGGCATTGCCTTTTCTATAGTAAATTTTTCAAAAATTAATTTTTTACTGTCGCAAATTTTAAACACGCCAGGGATTGCCTTTCTATAGTAAATTTTTCAAAAATTAATTTTTTACTGTCGCAAACTTTAATTACGCCAGGGATTGCATTTTCTATATTAAATTTTTTACTGTCGCAAATTTTAAATACGCCAGGGATTGCGTTTTCTTTAGTAAATTTTTCAAAAATTAATTTTTTACTGTCGCAAATTTTAATTACGCCAGGGATTGCCTTTTCTATAGTAAATTTTTCAAAAAATTATTTTTTACTGTCGCAAATTTTAATTACGCCAGGGATTGCCTTTTCTATAGTAAATTTTTCAAAATATAATTTTTTACTGTCGCAAATTTTAAACACGCCAGGAATCGCCTTTTCTATAGTAAATTTTTCAAAAAATTATTTTTTACTGTGGCAAATTTTAATTACGTTAGGAATTGCCTTTTCTATAGTAAATTTTTCAAAAATTAATTTTTTACTCACGCAAATTTTAATTACTCCAGGGATTACCTTTTCTATAGTAAATTTTTCAAAAAAATAATTTTTTACTGTCGCAAATTTTAATTGCGCCAGGGATTGCCTTTTCTATAGTAAATTTTGCAAAAAATAATTTTCTACTGTCGCAAATTTTAATTACGCCAGGGATTGCCTTTTCTATAGTAAATTCTTCAAAAAATAATTTTTTACTGTCGCAAATTTTAATTGCGCCAGGGATCGCCTTTTCTATGGTAAATTATTCACCAATTAATTTTTTACTGTCGCAAATTTTAATTGCGCCAGGGATTGCCTTTTCTATAGTAAATTTTGCAAAAAATAATTTTTTACTGTTGCAAATTTTAACTGCGCCAGGGATTGCCCTTTCTATAGTAAATTTTGCAAAAAATAATTTTCTTCTGTCGCAAATTTTAATTACGCCAGGGATTGCCTTTTCTATAGTAAATTTTGCAAAAAATAATTTTCTACTCTCGCCAATTTTAATTGCCCCAGGGATTGCCTTTTCTATAGTAAATTTTGCAAAAAATAGCTTTCTACTGTCGCAAATTTTAATTACGCCAGGGATTGCCTTTTCTATAGTAAATTTTTCAAAATTTAATTTTATACTGTCGCAAATTTTAATTGCGCCAGGGATTGCCTTTTCTATAGTAAATTATTCAAAGAATAATTTTTTACTGTCGCAAATTTTAATTGCACCAGGGATTGCCTTTTCTATAGTAAATTATTCACAAATTAATTTTTTACTGTCGCAAATTTTAATTACGCCAGGGATTGCCTTTACTATAGTAAATTTTTCAAAATTTAATTTTATACTGTCGCAAATTTTAATTGCGCCAGGGATTGCCTTTTCTATAGTAAATTATTCAAAAAATAATTTTTTACTGTCACAAATTTTAACTACACCAGGTATTGCCCTTTCTATAGTAAATTTTTCAAAAAATAATTTTTTACTGTCGCAAATTTTAACTGCGCCAGGGTTGCCTTTTCTATAGTAAATTTTGCAAAAAATAATTTTTTACTGTCGCAATTTTTAATTAAGCCAGGGATTGCCTTTTCTACAGTAAATTATTCAAAAAATAATTTTTTACTGTCGCAAATTTTAATTACGCCAGGGATTGCCTTTTCTATAGTAAATTTTGCAAAAAATAATTTTTTACTGTCGCAAATTTTAATTGCGCCAGGGATTGCCTTTTCTATAGTAAATTATTCACAAATTAATTTTTTACTGTCGCAAATTTTAATTACGCCAGGGATTGCCTCTTCTATAGTAAATTTTTCACAAATTAATTTTTTATTGTCACAAATTTTAATTGCGCCAAGGATTGCCTTTTCTATAGTAAATTTTCAAAAATTAATTTTTTACTGTCGCAAATTTTAATTGCGCCAGGGATTGCCTTTTCTATAGTAAATTGTGCAAAAAATAATTTTCTATTGTCGCAAATTTTAATTGCGCCAGGGATTGCCTTTTCTATAGTAAATTTTTCAAAAAATAATTTTTTACTGTCGCAAAATTTAATTGCGCCAGGGATTGCCTTTTCTATAGTAAATTATTCACAAATTAATTTTTTACTGTCGCAAATTTTAATTGCGCCAGGGATTGCCTTTTCTATAGTAAATTTTGCAAAAAATAATTTTCTACTGTCGCAAATTTTAATTCCGCCAGAGATTGCCTTTTCTATAGTAAATTTTGCAAAAAATAATTTTCTACTGTCGCAAATTTTAATTACGCCAGGGATTGCCTTTTCTTTAGTAAATTTTTCAAAATTTAATTTTATACTGTCGCAAATTTTAATTGCGCCAGCGTTTGCCTTTTCTATAGTAAATTATTAAAAAAATAATTTTCTACTGTCGAAAATTTTAATTGCGCCAGGGATTGCCTTTTTTATAGTAAATTTTCCAAAAAATAATTTTCTACTGTCGCAAATTTTAATTACGCCAGGGATTGCCTTTTCTATAGTAAATTTTTCAAAATTTAATTTTATACTGTCGCAAATTTTAATTGCGCCAGGGATTGCCTTTTCTATAGTAAATTATTCACAAATTAAGTTTTTACTGTCGCAAATTTTAATTGCGCCAGGGATTGCCTTTTCTATAGTAATTTTTGCAAAAAATAATTTTCTACTGTCGCAAATTTTAACTGCGCCAGGGATTGCCTTTTCTATAGTAAATTTTACAAAAAATAATTTTCTACTGTCGCAAATTTTAATTACGCCAGGGATTGCCTTTTCTATAGTAAATTTTTCAAAATTTAATTTTATACTGTCGCAAATTTTAATTGCGCCAGGGATTGCCTTTTCTATAGTAAATTATTAAAAAAATAATTTTCTACTGTCGGAAATTTTAATTGCGCCAGGGATTGCCTTTTCTATAGTAAATTTTGCAAAAAATAACTTTTTACTGTCGCAAATTTTAATTGCACCAGGGATTGCCTTTTCTATAGTAAATTATTCACAAATTAATTTTTTACTGTCGCAAATTTTAATTGCGCCAGGGATTGCCTTTTCTGTAGTAAACTTTTCAAAAAATAATTTTATACTGTCGCAAATTTTAATTACGCCAGGGATTGCCTTTTCTAAAGTAAATTTTTCAAAATTTAATTTTATACTGTCGCAAATTTTAACTGCGACAGGGATTGCCTTTTCTATAGTAAATTATTCAAAAAATAATTTTTTACTGTCGCAAATTTTAATTGCGCCAGGAATTGCCTTTTCTATGGTAAATTTTTCAAAAAATAATTTTTTACTGTCGCAAATTTTAATTGCGCCAGGGATTGCTTTTTATATAGTAAATTTTTCACAAATTAATTTTTTACTGTCGCAAATTTTAATTGCGCCAGGGATTGCCTTTTCTATAGTAAATTTTTCAAAAATTAATTTTTTACTGTCGCAAATTTTAATTGCGCCAGGGATTGCCTTTTCTATAGTAAAATTTTCAAAAAATAATTTTCTACTGTCGCAAATTTTAATTACGCCAGGGATTGCCTTTTCTATAGTAAATTTTACAAAAAATAATTTTTAACTGTCGCAAATTTTAATTGCACCAGGGATTGGCTTTTCTATAGTAAATTATTCACAAATTAATTTTTTACTGTCGCAAATTTTAATTGCGCCAGGGATTGCCTTTTCTGTAGTAAACTTTTCAAAAAATAATTTTATACTGTCGCAAATTTTAATTACGCCAGGGATTGCCTTTTCTATAGTAAATTTTTCAAAATTTAATTTTATACTGTCGCAAATTTTAATTGCGACAGGGATTGCCTTTTCTATAGTAAATTATTCAAAAAATAATTTTTTACTGTCGCAAATTTTAATTGCGCCAGGGATTGCCATTTCTATGGTAAATTTTTCAAAAAATAATTTTTTACTGTCGCAAATTTTAATTGCGCCAGGGATTGCTTTTTATATAGTAAATTTTTCACAAATTAATTTTTTACTGTCGCAAATTTTAATTGCGCCAGGGATTGCCTTTTCTATAGTAAATTTTTGCAAAAAATAATTTTCTACTGTCGCAAATTTTAATTGCGCCAGGGATTGCCTTTTCTATAGTAAATTTTACAAAAAATAATTTTCTACTGTCGCAAATTTTAATTACGCCAGGGATTGCCTTTTCTATAGTAAATTTTTTAAAATTTAATTTTATACTGTCGCAAATTTTAATTGCGACAGGGATTGCCTTTTCTATAGTAAATTATTCAAAAAATAATTTTTTACTGTCGCAAATTTTAATTGCGCCAGGGATTGCCTTTTCTATGGTAAATTTTTCAAAAAATAATTTTTTACTGTCGCAAATTTTAATTGCGCCAGGGATTGCTTTTTATATAGTAAATTTTTCACAAATTAATTTTTTACTGTCGCAAATTTTAATTGCGCCAGGGATTGCCGTTTCTATAGTAAATTTTGCAAAAAATAATTTTTTACTGTCGCAAATTTTAATTGGGCCAGGGATTGCCTTTTCTATAGTAAATTATTCACAAATTAATTTTTTACTGTCGCAAATTTTAATTGCGCCAGGGATTGCCTTTTCTATAGTAAATTATTCAAAATATAATTTTATACTGTCGCAAATTTTAATTGCGACAGGGATTGCCTTTTCTATAGTAAATTTTTCAAAATTTAATTTTATACTGTCGCAAATTTTAATTGCGCCAGGGATTGCCTTTTCTATAGTAAATTATTCAAAAAATATTTTTTTACTGTCGCAAATTTTAATTGCGCCAGGGATTGCCTTTTCTATAGTAAATTATTCACAAATTAATTTTTTTACTGTTGCAAATTTTAATTACGCCAGGGATTGCCTTTTCTATAGTAAATTTTTCAAAAAATAATTTTTTACTGTCGCAAGTTTTAATTGCGCCAGGGATTGCCATTTCTGTAGTAAATTATTAAAAAAATAATTTTCTACTGTCGGAAATTTTAATTGCGCCAGGGATTGCCTTTTCTATAGTAAATTTTGCAAAAAATTATTTTTTACTGTTGCAAATTTTAATTGCACCAGGGTTTGCCTTTTCTATAGTAAATTATTCACAAATTAATTTTTTACTGTCGCAAATTTTAATTGCGCCAGGGATTGCCTTTTCTGTAGTAAATTTTTAAAAAATAATTTTATACTGTCGCAAATTTTAATTACGCCAGGAATTGCCTTTTCTATAGTAAATTTTTCAAAATTTAATTTTATACTGTCGCAAATTTTAATTGCGACAGGTATTGCCTTTTCTATAGTAAATTATTCAAAAAATAATTTTTTACTGTCGCAAATTTTAATTGCGCCAGGGATTGCCTTTTCTATAGTAAATTTTTCAAAAAATAATTTTTTACTGCCGCAAATTTTAATTGAGCCAGGGATTGCTTTTTATATAGTAAATTTTTCACAAATTAATTTTTTACTGTCACAAATTTTAATTGCGCCAGGGTTTGCCTTTTCTATAGTAAATTTTTCAAAAATTAATTTTTTACTGTCGCAAAATTTAATTGCGCCAGGGATTGCCTTTTCTATAGTAAAATTTTCAAAAAATAATTTTTTACTATCGCAAATTTTAATTGCGCCAGGATTGCCGTTTCTATAGTAAATTTTGCAAAAAATAATTTTTTACTGTCGCAAATTTTAATTGCGCCAGGGATTGCCTTTTCTATAGTAAATTATTCACAAATTAATTTTTTACTGTTGCAAATTTTAATTACGCCAGGGATTGCCTTTTCTATAGTAAATTTTTCAAAAAATAATTTTTTACTGTCGCAAGTTTTAATTGCGCCAGGGATTGCCTTTTCTGTAGTTAATTTTTCAAAAAATAATTTTATACTGTCGCAAATTTTAATTGCGCCAGGGATTGCCTTTTCTATAGTAAATTATTCACAAATTAATTTTTTACTCTTGCAAATTTTAATTACGCCAGGGATTGCCTTTTCTATAGTAAATTTTTCAAAAAATAATTTTTTACTGTTGCAATTTTTAATTGCGCCAGGGATTGCCTTTTCTGTAGTAAATTTTTCAAAAAATAATTTTATACTGTCGCAAATTTTAATTACGCCAGGGATTGCCTTTTCTATAGTAAATTTTTCAAAATTTAATTTTATACTGTCGCAAATTTTAATTGCGCCAGGGATTGCCTTTTCTATAGTAAATTATTCAAAAAATTATTTTTTACTGTCGCAAATTTTAATTTCGCCAGTGATTGCCTTTTCTATAGTAAATTTTTCAAAAAATAATTTTTTACTGTCGAAAATTTTAATTGCACCAGGGATTGCCTTTTCTATAGTAAATTATTCACAAATTAATTTTTTACTGTCGCAAATTTTAATTACGCCAGGCATTGCCTTTTCTATAGTAAATTTTTCAAAATTTAATTTTATACTGTCGCGAATTTTAATTGCGCCAGGGATTGCCATTTTAATAGTAAATTTTTCAAAAAATAATTTTGTACTGTCGCAAATTTTAATTACGCCAGGGATTGCCTTTTCTCTAGTAAAATTTTCAAAAAATAATTTTTTACTGTCGCAAATTTTAATTGCGCCAGGGATTGCCGTTTCTATAGTAAATTATTCACAAATTAATTTTTTACTGTCGCAAATTTTAATTGCGCCAGGGATTGCCTTTTCTATAGTAAATTTTGCAAAAAATAATTTTTTACTGTCGCAAATTTTAATTGCGCCAGGGATTGCCTTTTCTATAGTAAATTATTCACAAATTAATTTTTTACTGTTGCAAATTTTAATTACGCCAGGGATTGCCTTTTCTATAGTAAATTTTTCAAAAAATATTTTTTTACTGTCGCAAGTTTTAATTGCGCCAGGGATTGCCATTTCTGTAGTAAATTATTAAAAAAATAATTTTCTACTGTCGGAAATTTTAATTGCGCCAGGGATTGCCTTTTCTATAGTAAATTTTGCAAAAAATAATTTTCTACTGTCGCAAATTTAATTGCGACAGGGATTGCCTTTTCTATAGTAAATTATTCACAAATTAATTTTTTACTGTCGCAAATTTTAATTGCGCCAGGGATTGCCTTTTCTGTAGTAAATTTTTTAAAAATAATTTTATACTGTCGCAAATTTTAATTACGCCAGGAATTGCCTTTTCTATAGTAAATTTTTCAAAATTTAATTTTATACTGTCGCAAATTTTAATTGCGACAGGGATTGCCTTTTCTATAGTAAATTATTCAAAAAATAATTTTTTACTGTCGCAAATTTTAATTGCGCCAGGGATTGCCTTTTCTATAGTAAATTTTTCAAAAAATAATTTTTTACTGTCGCAAATTTTATTTGAGCCAGGGATTGCTTTTTATATAGTAAATTTTTCACAAATTAATTTTTTACTGTCACAAATTTTAATTGCGCCAGGGTTTGCCTTTTCTATAGTAAATTTTTCAAAAATTAATTTTTTACTGTCGCAAAATTTAATTGCGCCAGGGATTGCCTTTTCTATAGTAAAATTTTCAAAAAATAATTTTTTACTATCGCAAATTTTAATTGCGCCAGGGATTGCCGTTTCTATAGTAAATTTTGCAAAAAATAATTTTTTACTGTCGCAAATTTTAATTGCGCCAGGGATTGCCTTTTCTATAGTAAATTATTCACAAATTAATTTTTTACTGTTGCAAATTTTAATTACGCCAGGGATTGCCTTTTCTATAGTAAATTTTTCAAAAAATAATTTTTTACTGTCGCAAGTTTTAATTGCGCCAGGGATTGCCTTTTCTGTAGTAAATTTTTCAAAAAATAATTTTATACTGTCGCAAATTTTAATTGCGCCAGGGATTGCCTTTTCTATAGTAAATTATTCACAAATTAATTTTTTACTCTTGCAAATTTTAATTACGCCAGGGATTGCCTTTTCTATAGTAAATTTTTCAAAAAATAATTTTTTACTGTCGCAATTTTTAATTGCGCCAGGGATTGCCTTTTCTGTAGTAAATTTTTCAAAAAATAATTTTATACTGTCTCAAATTTTAATTACGCCAGGGATTGCCTTTTCTATAGTAAATTTTTCAAAATTTAATTTTATACTGTCGCAAATTTTAATTGCACCAGGGATTGCCTTTTCTATAGTAAATTATTCAAAAAATAATTTTTTACTGTCGCAAATTTTAATTACGCCAGTGATTGCCTTTTCTATAGTAAATTTTTCAAAAAATAATTTTTTACTGTCGAAAATTTTAATTGCACCAGGGATTGCCTTTTCTATAGTAAATTATTCACAAATTAATTTTTTACTGTCGCAAATTTTAATTACGCCAGGCATTGCCTTTTCTATAGTAAATTTTCAAAATTTAATTTTATACTGTCGCGAATTTTAATTGCGCCAGGGATTGCCTTTTTTATAGTAAATTTTTCAAAAAATAATTTTGTACTGTCGCAAATTTTAATTACGCCAGGGATTGCCTTTTCTCTAGTAAAATTTTCAAAAAATAATTTTTTACTGTCGCAAATTTTAATTGCGCCAGGGATTGCCGTTTCTATAGTAAATTATTCACAAATTAATTTTTTACTGTCGCAAATTTTAATTGCGCCAGGGATTGCCTTTTCTATAGTAAATTTTGCAAAAAATAATTTTTTACTGTCGCAAATTTTAATTGCGCCAGGGATTGCCTTTTCTATAGTAAATTATTCACAAATTAATTTTTTACTGTTGCAAATTTTAATTACGCCAGGGATTGCCTTTTCTATAGTAAATTTTTCAAAAAATATTTTTTTACTGTCGTAAGTTTTAATTGCGCCAGGGATTGCCATTTCTGTAGTAAATTATTAAAAAAATAATTTTCTACTGTCGGAAATTTTAATTGCGCCAGGGATTGCCTTTTCTATAGTAAATTTTGAAAAAATAATTTTCTACTGTCGCAAATTTTAATTGCGACAGGGATTGCCTTTTCTATAGTAAATTATTCACAAATTAATTTTTTACTGTCGCAAATTTTAATTGCGCCAGGGATTGCCTTTTCTGTAGTAAATTTTTCAAAAAATAATTTTATACTGTCGCAAATTTTAATTACGCCAGGAATTGCCTTTTCTATAGTAAATTTTTCAAAATTTAATTTTATACTGTCGCAAATTTTAATTGCGACAGGGATTGCCTTTTATATAGTAAATTATTCAAAAAATAATTTTTTACTGTCGCAAATTTTAATTGCGCCAGGGATTGCCTTTTCTATAGTAAATTTTTCAAAAAATAATTTTTTACTGTCGCAAGTTTTAATTGCGCCAGGGATTGCCTTTTCTGTAGTAAATTTTTCAAAAAATAATTTTATACTGTCGCAAATTTTAATTGCGCCAGGGATTGCCTTTTCTATAGTAAATTATTCACAAATTAATTTTTTACTCTTGCACATTTTAATTACGCCAGGGATTGCCTTTTCTATAGTAAATTTTTCAAAAAATAATTTTTTACTGTCGCAATTTTTAATTGCGCCAGGGATTGCCTTTTCTGTAGTAAATTTTTCAAAAAATAATTTTATACTGTCGCAAATTTTAATTACGCCAGGGATTGCCTTTTCTATAGTAAATTTTTCAAAATTTAATTTTATACTGTCGCAAATTTTAATTGCGACAGGGATTGCCTTTTCTATAGTAAATTATTCAAAAAATAATTTTTTACTGTCGCAAATTTTAATTACGCCAGTGATTGCCTTTTCTATAGTAAATTTTTCAAAAAATAATTTTTTACTGTCGAAAATTTTAATTGCACCAGGGATTGCCTTTTCTATAGTAAATTATTCACAAATTAATTTTTTACTGTCGCAAATTTTAATTACGCCAGGCATTGCCTTTTCTATAGTAAATTTTTCAAAATTTAATATTATACTGTCGCGAATTTTAATTGCGCCAGGGATTGCCTTTTTTATAGTAAATTTTTCAAAAAATAATTTTGTACTGTCGCAAATTTTAATTACGCCAGGGATTGCCTTTTCTCTAGTAAAATTTTCAAAAAATAATTTTTTACTGTCGCAAATTTTAATTGCGCCAGGGATTGCCGTTTCTATAGTAAATTATTCACAAATTAATTTTTTACTGTCGCAAATTTTAATTGCGCCAGGGATTGCCTTTTCTATAGTAAATTTTGCAAAAAATAATTTTTTACTGTCGCAAATTTTAATTGCGCCAGGGATTGCCTTTTCTATAGTAAATTATTCACAAATTAATTTTTTACTGTTGCAAATTTTAATTACGCCAGGGATTGCCTTTTCTATAGTAAATTTTCCAAAAATATTTTTTTACTGTCGCAAGTTTTAATTGCACCAGGGATTGCCATTTCTGTAGTAAATTATAAAAAAAATTATTTTCTACTGTCGGAAATTTTAATTGCGCCAGGGATTGCCTTTTCTATAGTAAATTTTGCAAAAAATAATTTTCTACTGTCGCAAATTTTAATTACGCCAGGGATTGCCTTTTCTATAGTAAATTTTTCAAAATTTAATTTTATACTGTCGCAAATTTTAATTGCGACAGGGATTGCCTTTTCTATAGTAAATTATTCAAAAAATAATATTTTACTGTCGCAAATTTTAATTGCGCCAGGGATTGCCTTTTCTATGGTAAATTTTTCAAAAAATAATTTTTTACTGTCGCAAATTTTAATTGCGCCAGGGATTGCTTTTTATATAGTAAATTTTTCACAAATTAATTTTTTACTGTCGCAAATTTTAATTGCGCCAGGGATTGCCTTTTCTATAGTAAATTTTTCAAAAATTAATTTTTTACTGTCGCAAATTTTAATTGCGCCAGGGATTGCCGTTTCTATAGTAAATTTTGCAAAAAATAATTTTTTACTGTCGCAAATTTTAATTGGGCCAGGGATTGCCTTTTCTATAGTAAATTATTCACAAATTAATTTTTTACTGTCGCAAATTTTAATTGCGCCAGGGATTGCCTTTTCTATAGTAAATTTTGCAAAAAATAATTTTCTACTGTCGCAAATTTTAATTGCGACAGGGATTGCCTTTTCTATAGTAAATTTTTCAAAATTTAATTTTATACTGTCGCAAATTTTAATTGCGCCAGGGATTGCCTTTTCTATAGTAAATTATTCAAAAAATAATTTTTTACTGTCGCAAATTTTAATTGCGCCAGGGATTGCCTTTTCTATAGTAAATTATTCACAAATTAATTTTTTACTGTTGCAAATTTTAATTACGCCAGGGATTGCCTTTTCTATAGTAAATTTTTCAAAAAATATTTTTTTACTGTCGCAAGTTTTAATTGCGCCAGGGATTGCCACTTCTGTAGTAAATTATTAAAAAAATAATTTTCTACTGTCGGAAATCTTAATTGCGCCAGGGATTGCCTTTTCTATAGTAAATTTTGCAAAAAATAATTTTTTACTGTCGCAAATTTTAATTGCACCAGGGATTGCCTTTTCTATAGTAAATTATTCACAAATTAATTTTTTACTGTCGCAAATTTTAATTGCGCCAGGGATTGCCTTTTCTGTAGTAAATTTTTCAAAAAATAATTTTATACTGTCGCAAATTTTAATTACGCCAGGGATTGCCTTTTCTATAGTAAATTTTTCAAAATTTAATTTTATACTGTCGCAAATTTTAATTGCGACAGGGATTGCCTTTTTATAATAAATTATTAAAAAAATAATTTTCTACTGTCGAAAATTTTAATTGCGCCAGGGATTGCCTTTTTTATAGTAAATTTTCCAAAAAATAATTTTCTACTGTCGCAAATTTTAATTACGCCAGGGATTGCCTTTTCTATAGTAAATTTTTCAAAATTTAATTTTATACTGTCGCAAATTTTAATTGCGCCAGGGATTGCCTTTTCTATAGTAAATTATTCACAAATTAATTTTTTACTGTCGCAAATTTTAATTGCGCCAGGGATTGCCTTTTCTATAGTAAATTTTGCAAAAAATAATTTTCTACTGTCGCAAATTTTAATTGCGCCAGGGATTGCCTTTTCTATAGTAAATTTTACAAAAAATAATTTTCTACTGTCGCAAATTTTAATTACGCCAGGGATTGCCTTTTCTATAGTAAATTTTTCAAAATTTAATTTTATACTGTCGCAAATTTTAATTGCGCCAGGGATTGCCTTTTCTATAGTAAATTATTAAAAAAATAATTTTCTACTGTCGGAAATTTTAATTGCGCCAGGGATGGCCTTATCTATAGTAAATTTTGCAAAAAATAATTTTTTACTGTCGCAAATTTTAATTACGCCAGGAATTGCCTTTTCTATAGTAAATTTTTCAAAATTTAATTTTATACTGTCGCAAATTTTTATTGCGACAGGGATTGCCTTTTATATAGTAAATTATTCAAAAAATAATTTTTTACTGTCGCAAATTTTAATTGCGCCAGGGATTGCCTTTTCTATAGTAAATTTTTCAAAAAATAATTTTTTACTGTCGCAAATTTTAATTGAGCCAAGGATTGCTTTTTATATAGTAAATTTTTCACAAATTAATTTTTTACTGTCACAAATTTTAATTGCGCCAGGGTTTGCCTTTTCTATAGTAAATTTTTCAAAAATTAATTTTTTACTGTCGCAAAATTTAATTGCGCCAGGGATTGCCTTTTCTATAGTAAAATTTTCAAAAAATAATTTTTTACTATCGCAAATTTTAATTGCGCCAGGGATTGCCGTTTCTATAGTAAATTTTGCAAAAAATAATTTTTTACTGTCGCAAATTTTAATTGCGCCAGGGATTGCCTTTTCTATAGTAAATTATTCACAAATTAATTTTTTACTGTTGCAAATTTTAATTACGCCAGGGATTGCCTTTTCTATAGTAAATTTTTCAAAAAATAATTTTTTACTGTCGCAATTTTTAATTGCGCCAGGGATTGCCTTTTCTGTAGTAAATTTTTCAAAAAATAATTTTATACTGTCGCAAATTTTAATTACGCCAGGGATTGCCTTTTCTATAGTAAATTTTTCAAAATTTAATTGTATACTGTCGCAAATTTTAATTGCGCCAGGGATTGCCTTTTCTATAGTAAATTATTCACAAATTAATTTTTTACTGTCGCAAATTTTAATTGCGCCAGGGATTGCCTTTTCTGTAGTAAATTTTTCAAAAAATAATTTTATACTGTCGCAAATTTTAATTACGCCAGGGATTGCCTTTTCTATAGTAAATTTTTCAAAATTTAATTTTATACTGTCGCAAATTTTAATTGCGACAGGGATTGCCTTTTTATAGTAAATTATTAAAAAAATAATTTTCTACTGTGGAAAATTTTAATTGCGCCAGGGATTGCCTTTTTTATAGTAAATTTTCCAAAAAATAATTTTCTACTGTCGCAAATTTTAATTACGCCAGGGATTGCCTTTTCTATAGTAAATTTTTCAAAATTTAATTTTATACTGTCGCAAATTTTAATTGCGCCAGGGATTGCCTTTTCTATAGTAAATTATTCACAAATTAATTTTTTACTGTCGCAAATTTTAATTGCGCCAGGGATTGCCTTTTCTATAGTAAATTTTGCAAAAAATAATTTTCTACTGTCGCAAATTTTAATTGCGCCAGGGATTGCCTTTTCTATAGTAAATTTTACAAAAAATAATTTTCTACTGTCGCAAATTTTAATTACGCCAGGGATTGCCTTTTCTATAGTAAATTTTTCAAAATTTAATTTTATACTGTCGCAAATTTTAATTGCGCCAGGGATTGCCTTTTCTATAGTAAATTATTAAAAAAATAATTTTCTACTGTCGGAAATTTTAATTGCGCCAGGGATGGCCTTTTCTATAGTAAATTTTGCAAAAAATAATTTTTTACTGTCGCAAATTTTAATTACGCCAGGAATTGCCTTTTCTATAGTAAATTTTTCAAAATTTAATTTTATACTGTCGCAAATTTTTATTGCGACAGGGATTGCCTTTTATATAGTAAATTATTCAAAAAATAATTTTTTACTGTCGCAAATTTTAATTGCGCCAGGGATTGCCTTTTCTATAGTAAATTTTTCAAAAAATAATTTTTTACTGTCGCAAATTTTAATTGAGCCAGGGATTGCTTTTTATATAGTAAATTTTTCACAAATTAATTTTTTACTGTCACAAATTTTAATTGCGCCAGGGTTTGCCTTTTCTATAGTAAATTTTTCAAAAATTAATTTTTTACTGTCGCAAAATTTAATTGCGCCAGGGATTGCCTTTTCTATAGTAAAATTTTCAAAAAATAATTTTTTACTATCGCAAATTTTAATTGCGCCAGGGATTGCCGTTTCTATAGTAAATTTTGCAAAAAATAATTTTTTACTGTCGCAAATTTTAATTGCGCCAGGGATTGCCTTTTCTATAGTAAATTATTCACAAATTAATTTTTTACTGTTGCAAATTTTAATTACGCCAGGGATTGCCTTTTCTATAGTAAATTTTTCAAAAAATAATTTTTTACTGTCGCAATTTTTAATTGCGCCATGGATTGCCTTTTCTGTAGTAAATTTTTCAAAAAATAATTTTATACTGTCGCAAATTTTAATTACGCCAGGGATTGCCTTTTCTATAGTAAATTTTTCAAAATTTAATTGTATACTGTCGCAAATTTTAATTGCGCCAGGGATTGCCTTTTCTATAGTAAATTATTCAAAAAATAATTTTTTACTGTCGCAAATTTTAATTACGCCAGTGATTGCCTTTTCTATAGTAAATTTTTCAAAAAATAATTTTTTACTGTCGAAAATTTTAATTGCACCAGGGATTGCCTTTTCTATAGTAAATTATTCACAAATTAATTTTTTACTGTCGCAAATTTTAATTACGCCAGGCATTGCCTTTTCTATAGTAAATTTTTCAAAATTTAATTTTATACTGTCGCGAATTTTAATTGCGCCAGGGATTGCCTTTTTTATAGTAAATTTTTCAAAAAATAATTTTGTACTGTCGCAAATTTTAATTACGCCAGGGATTGCCTTTTCTCTAGTAAAATTTTCAAAAAATAATTTTTTACTGTCGCAAATTTTAATTGCGCCAGGGATTGCCGTTTCTATAGTAAATTATTCACAAATTAATTTTTTACTGTCGCAAATTTTAATTGCGCCAGGGATTGCCTTTTCTATAGTAAATTTTGCAAAAAATAATTTTTTACTGTCGCAAATTTTAATTGCGCCAGGGATTGCCTTTTCTATAGTAAATTATTCACAAATTAATTTTTTACTGTTGCAAATTTTAATTACGCCAGGGATTGCCTTTTCTATAGTAAATTTTTCAAAAAATATTTTTTTACTGTCGCAAGTTTTAATTGCGCCAGGGATTGCCATTTCTGTAGTAAATTATTAAAAAAATAATTTTCTACTGTCGGAAATTTTAATTGCGCCAGGGATTGCCTTTTCTATAGTAAATTTTGCAAAAAATAATTTTCTACTGTCGCAAATTTTAATTGCGACAGGGATTGCCTTTTCTATAGTAAATTTTTCAAAATTTAATTTTATACTGTCGCAAATTTTAATTGCGACAGGGATTGCCTTTTCTATAGTAAATTATTCAAAAAATAATATTTTACTGTCGCAAATTTTAATTGCGCCAGGGATTGCCTTTTCTATAGTAAATTTTGCAAAAAATAATTTTCTACTGTCGCAAATTTTAATTACGCCAGGGTTTGCCTTTTCTATAGTAAATTTTTCAAAATTTAATTTTATACTGTCGCAAATTTTAATTGCGACAGGGATTGCCTTTTCTATAGTAAATTATTCAAAAAATAATATTTTACTGTCGCAAATTTTAATTGCGCCAGGGATTGCCTTTTCTATGGTAAATTTTTCAAAAAATAATTTTTTACTGTCGCAAATTTTAATTGCGCCAGGGATTGCTTTTTATATAGTAAATTTTTCACAAATTAATTTTTTACTGTCGCAAATTTTAATTGCGCCAGGGATTGCCTTTTCTATAGTAAATTTTTCAAAAATTAATTTTTTACTGTCGCAAATTTTAATTGCGCCAGGGATTGCCTTTTCTATAGTAAAATTTTCAAAAAATAATTTTTTACTGTCGCAAATTTTAATTGCGCCAGGGATTGCCGTTTCTATAGTAAATTTTGCAAAAAATAATTTTTTACTGTCGCAAATTTTAATTGCGCCAGGGATTGCCGTTTCTATAGTAAATTTTGCAAAAATTAATTTTTTACTGTCGCAAATTTTAATTGCGCCAGGGATTGCCTTTTCTATAGTAAATTTTGCAAAAAATAATTTTCTACTGTCGCAAATTTTAATTGCGACAGGGATTGCCTTTTCTATAGTAAATTTTTCAAAATTTAATTTTATACTGTCGCAAATTTTAATTGCGACAGGGATTGCCTTTTCTATAGTAAATTATTCAAAAATTAATTTTTTACTGTCGCAAATTTTAATTGCGCCAGGGATTGCCTTTTCTATAGTAAAATTTTCAAAAAATAATTTTTTACTGTCGCAAATTTTAATTGCGACAGGGATTGCCTTTTCTATAGTAAATTATTCAAAAAATAATATTTTACTGTCGCAAATTTTAATTGCGCCAGGGATTGCCTTTTCTATAGTAAATTTTGCAAAAAATAATTTTCTACTGTCGCAAATTTTAATTACGCCAGGGTTTGCCTTTTCTATAGTAAATTTTTCAAAATTTAATTTTATACTGTCGCAAATTTTAATTGCGACAGGGATTGCCTTTTCTATAGTAAATTATTCAAAAAATAATATTTTACTGTCGCAAATTTTAATTGCGCCAGGGATTGCCTTTTCTATGGTAAATTTTTCAAAAAATAATTTTTTACTGTCGCAAATTTTAATTGCGCCAGGGATTGCTTTTTATATAGTAAATTTTTCACAAATTAATTTTTTACTGTCGCAAATTTTAATTGCGCCAGGGATTGCCTTTTCTATAGTAAATTTTTCAAAAATTAATTTTTTACTGTCGCAAATTTTAATTGCGCCAGGGATTGCCTTTTCTATAGTAAAATTTTCAAAAAATAATTTTTTACTGTCGCAAATTTTAATTGCGCCAGGGATTGCCGTTTCTATAGTAAATTTTGCAAAAAATAATTTTTTACTGTCGCAAATTTTAATTGCGCCAGGGATTGCCGTTTCTATAGTAAATTTTGCAAAAATTAATTTTTTACTGTCGCAAATTTTAATTGCGCCAGGGATTGCCTTTTCTATAGTAAATTTTGCAAAAAATAATTTTCTACTGTCGCAAATTTTAATTGCGACAGGGATTGCCTTTTCTATAGTAAATTTTTCAAAATTTAATTTTATACTGTCGCAAATTTTAATTGCGCCAGGGATTGCCTTTTCTATAGTAAATTATTCAAAAAATAATTTTTTACTGTCGCAAATTTTAATTGCGCCAGGGATTGCCTTTTCTATAGTAAATTATTCACAAATTAATTTTTTACTGTTGCAAATTTTAATTACGCCAGGGATTGCCTTTTCTCTGGTAAATTTTTCAAAAAATATTTTTTTACTGTCGCAAGTTTTAATTGCGCCAGGGATTGCCATTTCTGTAGTAAATTATTAAAAAAATAATTTTCTACTGTCGGAAATTTTAATTGCGCCAGGGATTGCCTTTTCTATAGTAAATTTTGCAAAAAATAATTTTTTACTGTCGCAAATTTTAATTGCACCAGGGATTGCCTTTTCTATAGTAAATTATTCACAAATTAATTTTTTACTGTCGCAAATTTTAATTGCGCCAGGGATTGCCTTTTCTGTAGTAAATTTTTCAAAAAATAATTTTATACTCTCGCAAATTTTAATTACGCCAGGGATTGCTTTTTCTATAGTAAATTTTTCAAAATTTAATTTTATACTGTCGCAAATTTTAATTGCGACAGGGATTGCCTTTTTTATAGTAAATTATTAAAAAAATAATTTTCTACTGTCGAAAATTTTAATTGCGCCAGGGATTGCCTTTTTTATAGTAAATTTTCCAAAAAATAATTTTCTACTGTCGCAAATTTTAATTACGCCAGGGATTGCCTTTTCTATAGTAAATTTTTCAAAATTTAATTTTATACTGTCGCAAATTTTAATTGCGCCAGGGATTGCCTTTTCTATAGTAAATTATTCACAAATTAATTTTTTACTGTCGCAAATTTTAATTGCGCCAGGGATTGCCTTTTCTATAGTAAATTTTGCAAAAAATAATTTTCTACTGTCGCAAATTTTAATTGCGCCAGGGATTGCCTTTTCTATAGTAAATTTTACAAAAAATAATTTTCTACTGTCGCAAATTTTAATTACGCCAGGGATTGCCTTTTCTATAGTAAATTTTTCAAAATTTAATTTTATACTGTCGCAAATTTTAATTGCGCCAGGGATTGCCTTTTCTATAGTAAATTATTAAAAAAATAATTTTCTACTGTCGGAAATTTTAATTGCGCCAGGGATTGCCTTTTCTATAGTAAATTTTGCAAAAAATAATTTTTTACTGTCGCAAATTTTAATTGCACCAGGGATTGCCTTTTCTATAGTAAATTATTCACAAATTAATTTTTTACTGTCGCAAATTTTAATTGCGCCAGGGATTGCCTTTTCTGTAGTAAACTTTTCAAAAAATAATTTTATACTGTCGCAGATTTTAATTACGCCAGGGATTGCCTTTTCTATAGTAAATTTTTCAAAATTTAATTTTATACTGTCGCAAATTTTAATTGCGACAGGGATTGCCTTTTCTATAGTAAATTATTCAAAAAATAATATTTTACTGTCGCAAATTTTAATTGCGCCAGGGATTGCCTTTTCTATGGTAAATTTTTCAAAAAATAATTTTTTACTGTCGCAAATATTAATTGCGCCAGGGATTGCTTTTTATATAGTAAATTTTTCACAAATTAATTTTTTACTGTCGCTAATTTTAATTGCGCCAGGGATTGCCTTTTCTATAGTAAATTTTTCAAAAATTAATTTTTTACTGTCGCAAATTTTAATTGCGCCAGGGATTGCCTTTTCTATAGTAAAATTTTCAACAAATAATTTTTTACTGTCGCAAATTTTAATTGCGCCAGGGATTGCCGTTTCTATAGTAAATTTTGCAAAAAATAATTTTTTACTGTCGCAAATTTTAATTGGGCCAGGCATTGCCTTTTCTATAGTAAATTATTCACAAATTAATTTTTTACTGTCGCAAATTTTAATTGCGTCAGGGATTGCCTTTTCTATAGTAAATTTTGCAAAAAATAATTTTCTACTGTCGCAAATTTTAATTGCGACAGGGATTGCCTTTTCTATAGTAAATTTTTCAAAATTTAATTTTATACTGTCGCAAATTTTAATTGCGCCAGGGATTGCCTTTTCTATAGTAAATTATTCAAAAAATAATTTTTTACTGTCGCAAATTTTAATTGCGCCAGGGATTGCCTTTTCTATAGTAAATTATTCACAAATTAATTTTTTTACTATTGCAAATTTTAATTACGCCAGGGATTGCCTTTTCTATAGTAAATTATTCACAAATTAATTTTTTACTGTCGCAAATTTTAATTGCGCCAGGGATTGCCTTTTCTGTAGTAAATTTTTCAAAAAATAATTTTATACTGTCGCAAATTTTAATTACGCCAGGAATTGCCTTTTCTATAGTAAATTTTTCAAAATTTAATTTTATACTGTCGCAAATTTTAATTGCGACAGGGATTGCCTTTTCTATAGTAAATTATTCAAAAAATAATTTTTTACTGTCGCAAATTTTAATTGCGCCAGGGATTGCCTTTTCTATAGTAAATTTTTCAAAAAATAATTTTTTACTGTCGCAAATTTAAATTGAGCCAGGGATTGCTTTTTATATAGTAAATTTTTCATAAATTAATTTGTTACTGTCGCAAATTTTAATTGCGCCAGGGATTGCCTTTTCTATAGTAAATTTTTCAAAAATTAATTTTTTACTGTCGCAAAATTTAATTGCGCCAGGGATTGCCTTTTCTATAGTAAAATTTTCAAAAAATAATTTTTTACTATCGCAAATTTTAATTGCGCCAGGGATTGCCGTTTCTATAGTAAATTTTGCAAAAAATAATTTTTTACTGTCGCAAATTTTAATTGCGCCAGGGATTGCCTTTTCTATAGTAAATTATTCACAAATTAATTTTTTACTGTTGCAAATTTTAATTACGCCAGGGATTGCCTTTTCTATAGTAAATTTTTCAAAAAATAATTTTTTACTGTCGCAAGTTTTAATTGCGCCAGGGATTGCCTTTTCTGTAGTAAATTTTTCAAAAAATAATTTTATACTGTCGCAAATTTTAATTGCGCCAGGGATTGCCTTTTCTATAGTAAATTATTCACAAATTAATTTTTTACTGTTGCAAATTTTAATTACGCCAGGGATTGCCTTTTCTATAGTAAATTTTTCAAAAAATAATTTTTTACTGTCGCAATTTTTAATTGCGCCAGGGATTACCTTTTCTGTAGTAAATTTTTCAAAAAATAATTTTATACTGTCGCAAATTTTAATTACGCCAGGGATTGCCTTTTCTATAGTAAATTTTTCAAAATTTAATTTTATACTGTCGCAAATTTTAATTGCGCCAGGGATTGCCTTTTCTTTAGTAAATTATTCAAAAAATAATTTTTTACTGTCGCAAATTTTAATTACGCCAGTGATTGCCTTTTCTATAGTAAATTTTTCAAAAAATAATTTTTTACTGTCGAAAATTTTAATTGCACCAGGGATTGCCTTTTCTATAGTAAATTATTCACAAATTAATTTTTTACTGTCGCAAATTTTAATTACGCCAGGGATTGCCTTTTCTATAGTAAATTTTTCAAAATTTAATTTTATACTGTCGCGAATTTTAATTGCGCCAGGGATTGCCTTTTTTATAGTAAATTTTTCAAGAAATAATTTTGTACTGTCGCAAATTTTAATTACGCCAGGGATTGCCTTTTCTCTAGTATAATTTTCAAAAAATAATTTTTTACTGTCGCAAATTTTAATTGCGCCAGGGATTGCCGTTTCTATAGTAAATTATTCACAAATTAATTTTTTACTGTCGCAAATTTTAATTGCGCCAGGGATTGCCTTTTCTATAGTAAATTTTGCAAAAAATAATTTTCTACTGTCGCAAATTTTAATTGCGACAGGGATTGCCTTTTCTATAGTAAATTTTTCAAAATTTAATTTTATACTGTCGCAAATTTTAATTGCGCCAGGGATTGCCTTTTCTATAGTAAATTTTGAAAAAAATAATTTTCTACTGTCGCAAATTTTAATTGCGACAGGGATTGCCTTTTCTATAGTAAATTTTTCAAAATTTAATTTTATACTGTCGAAAATTTTAATTGCGCCAGGGATTGCCTTTTCTATAGTAAATTTTTCAAAATTTAATTTTATACTGTCGCAAATTTTAATTGCGCCAGGGATTGCCTTTTCTATAGTAAATTTTGCAAAAAATAATTTTCTACTGTCGCAAATTTTAATTGCGACATGGATTGCCTTTTCTATAGTAAATTTTTCAAAATTTAATTTTATACTGTCGCAAAATTTAATTGCGCCAGGGATTGCCTTTTCTATAGTAAATTATTCAAAAAATAATTTTTTACTGTCGCAAATTTTAATTGCGCCAGCGATTGCCTTTTCTATAGTAAATTATTCACAAATTAATTTTTTACTGTTGCAAATTTTAATTACGCCAGGGATTGCCTTTTCTATAGTAAATTTTTCAAAAAATAATTTTTTACTGTCGCAAGTTTTAATTGCGCCAGGGATTGCCTTTTCTGTAGTAAATTTTTCAAAAAATAATTTTATACTGTCGCAAATTTTAATTACGCCAGGGATTGCCTTTTCTATAGTAAATTTTTCAAAATTTAATTTTATACTGTCGCAAATTTTAATTGCGCCAGGGATTGCCTTTTCTATAGTAAATTATTCAAAAAATAATTTTTTACTGTCGCAAATTTTAATTACGCCAGTGATTGCCTTTTCTATAGTAAATTTTTCAAAAAATAATTTTTTACTCTCGAAAATTTTAATTGCACCAGGGATTGCCTTTTCTATAGTAAATTATTCACAAATTAATTTTTTACTGTCGCAAATTTTAATTACGCCAGGGATTGCCTTTTCTATAGTAAATTTTTTAAAATTTAATTTTATACTGTCGCAAATTTTAATTGCGCCAGGAATTGCCTTTTTTATAGTAAATTTTTCAAAAAATAATTTTGTACTGTCGCAAATTTTAATTACGCCAGGGATTGCCTTTTCTCTAGTAAATTTTTCACAAATTAATTTTTTACTGTAGCAAATTTTAATTGCGCCAGGGATTGCCTTTTCTATAGTAAATTTTTCAAAAATTAATTTCTTACTGTCGCAAATTTTAATTGCGCCAGGGATTGCCTTTTCTATAGTATACTTTTCAAAAAATAATTTTTTACTGTCGCAAATTTTAATTGCGCCAGGGATTGCCTTTTCTATAGTAAATTTTGCAAAATATAATTTTTTACTGTCGCAAATTTTAATTGCGCCACGGATTGCCTTTTCTATAGTAAATTATTCACAAATTAATTTTTTACTGTCGCAAATTTTAATTGTGCCAGGGATTGCCTTTTCTATAGTAAATTTTGCGAAAAATAATTTTCTACTGTCGCAAATTTTAATTGCGCCAGGGATTGCCTTTTCTATAGTAAATTTTTCAAAAAATAATTTTCTACTGTCGCAAATTTTAATTACGCCAGGGATTGCCTTTTCTATAGTAAATTTTTCAAAATTTAATTTTATACTGTCGCAAATTTTAATTGCGCCAGGGATTGCCTTTTCTATAGTAAATAATTTAAAAAAAAATTTTTTACTGTCGCAAATTTTAATTGCGCCAGGGATTGCCTTTTCTATAGTAATTTATTCACAAATTAATTTTTTACTGTCGCAAATTTTAATTACGCCAGGGATTGCCTTTTCTATAGTAAATTTTTCAAAATTTAATTTTATACTCTCGCAAATTTTAATTGCGCCAGGGATTGCCTATTCTATAGTAAATTATTCAAAAAATATTTTTTGATTGTCGCAAATTTTAATTGCGCCAGGGATTGCCTTTTCTATAGTAAATTATTCAAAAAATAATTTTTTACTGTCGCAAATTTTAAAAAATATTTTTTGATTGTCGCAAATTTTAATTGCGCCAGGGATTGCCTTTTCTATAGTAAATTATTCAAAAAATAATTTTTTACTGTCGCAAATTTTAATTGTGCTTGGGATTGCTTTTGCTATAGTAAATTTTTCAAAAAATAATTTTTTACTGTCGCAAATTTTAATTACGCCAGGGATTGCCTTTTCTATAGTGAATTTTTCAAAATATAATTTTTTACTGTCGCAAATTTTAAACACGCCGGGAATCGCCTTTTCTATATTAAATTTTTCAAAAAATTATTTTTTACTGTCGCAAATTTTAATTGCGCTTGGGATTGCTTTTGCTATAGTAAATTTTTCAAAAAATAATTTTTTACTGTCGCAAATTTTAGTTGCGCCAGGGATTGCCTTTTCTATAGTAAATTTTGCAAAAAATAATTTTCTACTGTCGCAAATTTTAATTGCGCCAGGGATTGCCTTTTCTATAGTAAATTTTACAAAAAATAATTTTTTACTGTCGCAAATTTTAATTGCGCCAGGGATTGCCTTTTCTATAGTAAATTTTTCAAAAAATAACTTTTTACTGTCGCAAGTTTTAATTGCGCCAGGGACTGCCTTTTCTATAGTAAATTTTGCAAAAAATTATTTTCTACTGTCGCAAATTTTAATTGCGCCAGGGATTGCCTTTTTTATAGTAAATTTTGCAAAAAATAATTTTCTACTGTCGCAAATTTTAATTGCGCCAGGGATTGCCTTTTCTATAGCAAATTATTCAAAAAATAATTTTTTACTGTCGCAAATTTTAATTACGCCAGGGATTGCCTTTTCTATAGTAAATTTTTCAAAATTTAGTTTTATACTGTCGCAAATTATAATTGCGCCAGGGATTGCCTTTTCTATAGTAAATTATTCACAAATTAATTTTTTACTGTCGCAAATTTTAATTACGCCAGGGATTGCCTTTTCTATAGTAAATTTTTCAAAATTTAATTTTATACTGTCGCAAATTTTAATTGCGCCAAGGATTGCCTTTTCTATAGCAAATTATTCAAAAAATAATTTTTTACTGTCGCAAATTTTAAATACACCAGGGATTGCCTTTTGTATAGTAAATTTTTCAAAAAATCATTTTTTACTGTCGCAAATTTTAACTGCGCCAGGGATTGCCTTTTCTATAGTAAATTATTCACAAATTAATTTTTTACTGTCGCAAATTTTAATTACGCCAGGGATTGCCTTTTCTATAGTAAATTTTGCAAAAAATAATTTTCTACTGTGGCAAATTTTAATTACGCCAGGGATTGCCTTTTCTATAGTAAATTTTGCAAAAAATAATTTTCTACTGTCGCAAATTTTAATTACGCCAGGGATTGCCTTTTCTATAGTAAATTTTTCAGAATTTAATTTTATACTGTCGCAAATTTTAATTGCGCCAGGGATTGCCTTTTCTATAGTAAATTTTGCAAAAAATAATTTTCTACTGTCGCAAATTTTAATTGCGCCAGGGATTGCCTTTTCTATAGTAAATTTTTCAAAAAATAATTTTTTACTGTCGCAAATTTTAATTGCGCCAGGGATTGCCTTTTCTATAGTAAATTATTCACAAATTAATTTTTTACTGTCGCAAATTTTAATTGCGCCAGGGATTGCCTTTTCTATAGTAAATTTTGCAAAAAATTATTTTCTACTGTCGCAAATTTTAATTGCGCCAGGGATTGCCTTTTCTGTAGTAAATTTTTCAAAAAATAATTTTATACTGTCGCAAATTTTAATTACGCCAGGGATTGCCTTTTCTATAGTAAATTTTTCAAAATTTAATTTTATACTGTCGCAAATTTTAATTGCGCCAGGGATTGCCTTTTCTATAGTAAATTATTCAAAAAATAATTTTTTACTGTCGCAAATTTTAATTACGCCAGTGATTGCCTTTTCTATAGTAAATTTTTCAAAAAATAATTTTTTACTCTCGAAAATTTTAATTGCACCAGGGATTGCCTTTTCTATAGTAAATTATTCACAAATTAATTTTTTACTGTCGCAAATTTTAATTACGCCAGGGATTGCCTTTTCTATAGTAAATTTTTTAAAATTTAATTTTATACTGTCGCAAATTTTAATTGCGCCAGGTATTGCCTTTTTTATAGTAAATTTTTCAAAAAATAATTTTGTACTGTCGCAAATTTTAATTACGCCAGGGATTGCCTTTTCTCTAGTAAATTTTTCACAAATTAATTTTTTACTGTAGCAAATTTTAATTGCGCCAGGGATTGCCTTTTCTATAGTAAATTTTTCAAAAATTAATTTCTTACTGTCGCAAATTTTAATTGCGCCAGGGATTGCCTTTTCTATAGTATACTTTTCAAAAAATAATTTTTTACTGTCGCAAATTTTAATTGCGCCAGGGATTGCCTTTTCTATAGTAAATTTTGCAAAATATAATTTTTTACTGTCGCAAATTTTAATTGCGCCACGGATTGCCTTTTCTATAGTAAATTATTCACAAATTAATTTTTTACTGTCGCAAATTTTAATTGTGCCAGGGATTGCCTTTTCTATAGTAAATTTTGCGAAAAATAATTTTCTACTGTCGCAAATTTTAATTGCGCCAGGGATTGCCTTTTCTATAGTAAATTTTGCAAAAAATAATTTTCTACTGTCGCAAATTTTAATTACGCCAGGGATTGCCTTTTCTATAGTAAATTTTTCAAAATTTAATTTTATACTGTCGCAAATTTTAATTGCGCCAGGGATTGCCTTTTCTATAGTAAATAATTTAAAAAAAAATTTTTTACTGTCGCAAATTTTAATTGCGCCAGGGATTGCCTTTTCTATAGTAATTTATTCACAAATTAATTTTTTACTGTCGCAAATTTTAATTACGCCAGGGATTGCCTTTTCTATAGTAAATTTTTCAAAATTTAATTTTATACTCTCGCAAATTTTAATTGCGCCAGGGATTGCCTATTCTATAGTAAATTATTCAAAAAATATTTTTTCATTGTCGCAAATTTTAATTGCGCCAGGGATTGCCTTTTCTATAGTAAATTATTCAAAAAATAATTTTTTACTGTCGCAAATTTTAAAAAATATTTTTTGATTGTCGCAAATTTTAATTGCGCCAGGGATTGCCTTTTCTATAGTAAATTATTCAAAAAATAATTTTTTACTGTCGCAAATTTTAATTGCGCTTGGGATTGCTTTTGCTATAGTAAATTTTTCAAAAAATAATTTTTTACTGTCGCAAATTTTAATTACGCCAGGGATTGCCTTTTCTATAGTGAATTTTTCAAAATATAATTTTTTACTGTCGCAAATTTTAAACACGCCAGGAATCGCCTTTTCTATATTAAATTTTTCAAAAAATTATTTTTTACTGTCGCAAATTTTAATTGCGCTTGGGATTGCTTTTGCTATAGTAAATTTTTCAAAAAATAATTTTTTACTGTCGCAAATTTTAGTTGCGCCAGGGATTGCCTTTTCTATAGTAAATTTTGCAAAAAAATAATTTTCTACTGTCGCAAATTTTAATTGCGCCAGGGATTGCCTTTTCTATAGTAAATTTTACAAAAAATAATTTTTTACTGTCGCAAATTTTAATTGCGCCAGGGATTGCCTTTTCTATAGTAAATTTTTCAAAAAATAACTTTTTACTGTCGCAAGTTTTAATTGCGCCAGGGACTGCCTTTTCTATAGTAAATTTTGCAAAAAATTATTTTCTACTGTCGCAAATTTTAATTGCGCCAGGGATTGCCTTTTTTATAGTAAATTTTGCAAAAAATAATTTTCTACTGTCGCAAATTTTAATTGCGCCAGGGATTGCCTTTTCAATAGCAAATTATTCAAAAAATAATTTTTTACTGTCGCAAATTTTAATTACGCCAGGGATTGCCTTTTCTATAGTAAATTTTTCAAAATTTAGTTTTATACTGTCGCAAATTATAATTGCGCCAGGGATTGCCTTTTCTATAGTAAATTATTCACAAATTAATTTTTTACTGTCGCAAATTTTAATTACGCCAGGGATTGCCTTTTCTATAGTAAATTTTAAAAATTTAATTTTATACTGTCGCAAATTTTAATTGCGCCAAGGATTGCCTTTTCTATAGCAAATTATTCAAAAAATAATTTTTTACTGTCGCAAATTTTAAATACACCAGGGATTGCCTTTTGTATAGTAAATTTTTCAAAAAATCATTTTTTACTGTCGCAAATTTTAACTGCGCCAGGGATTGCCTTTTCTATAGTAAATTATTCACAAATTAATTTTTTACTGTCGCAAATTTTAATTACGCCAGGGATTGCCTTTTCTATAGTAAATTTTGCAAAAAATAATTTTCTACTGTGGCAAATTTTAATTACGCCAGGGATTGCCTTTTCTATAGTAAATTTTGCAAAAAATAATTTTCTACTGTCGCAAATTTTAATTACGCCAGGGATTGCCTTTTCTATAGTAAATTTTTCAGAATTTAATTTTATACTGTCGCAAATATTAATTGCGCCAGGGATTGCCTTTTCTATAGTAAATTTTGCAAAAAATAATTTTCTACTGTCGCAAATTTTAATTGCGCCAGGGATTGCCTTTTCTATAGCAAATTTTTCAAAAAATAATTTTCTACTGTCGCAAATTTTAATTGCGCCAGGGATTGCCTTTTCTATAGTAAATTTTTCAAAAAATAATTTTTTACTGTCGCAAATTTTAATTGCGCCAGGGATTGCCTTTTCTATAGTAAATTATTCACAAATTAATTTTTTACTGTCGCAAATTTTAATTGCGCCAGGGATTGCCTTTTCTATAGTAAATTTTGCAAAAAATTATTTTCTACTGTCGCAAATTTTAATAGCGCCAGGGATTGCCTTTTCTGTATTAAATTTTGCAAAAAATAATTTTCTACTGTCGCAAATTTTAATTACGCCAGGGATTGCCTTTTCTAAAGTAAATTTTTCAAAATTTAATTTTATACTGTCGCAAATTTTAATTGCGCCAGGGATTGCCTTTTTTATAGTAAATTTTGCAAAAAATAATTTTCTACTGTCGCAAATTTTAATTGCGCCAGGGATTGCCTTTTCTATAGCAAATTATTCAAAAAATAATTTTTTACTGTCGCAAATTTTAATTACGCCAGGGATTGCCTTTTCTATAGTAAATTTTTCAAAATTTAGTTTTATACTGTCGCAAATTATAATTGCGCCAGGGATTGCCTTTTCTATAGTAAATTATTCACAAATTAATTTTTTACTGTCGCAAATTTTAATTACGCCAGGGATTGCCTTTTCTATAGTAAATTTTTCAAAATTTAATTTTATACTGTCGCAAATTTTAATTGCGCCAAGGATTGCCTTTTCTATAGCAAATTATTCAAAAAATAATTTTTTACTGTCGCAAATTTTAAATACACCAGGGATTGCCTTTTGTATAGTAAATTTTTCAAAAAATCATTTTTTACTGTCGCAAATTTTAACTGCGCCAGGGATTGCCTTTTCTATAGTAAATTATTCACAAATTAATTTTTTACTGTCGCAAATTTTAATTACGCCAGGGATTGCCTTTTCTATAGTAAATTTTGCAAAAAATAATTTTCTACTGTGGCAAATTTTAATTACGCCAGGGATTGCCTTTTCTGTAGTAAATTTTGCAAAAAATAATTTTCTACTGTCGCAAATTTTAATTACGCCAGGGATTGCCTTTTCTATAGTAAATTTTTCAGAATTTAATTTTATACTGTCGCAAATTTTAATTGCGCCAGGGATTGCCTTTTCTATAGTAAATTTTGCAAAAAATAATTTTCTACTGTCGCAAATTTTAATTGCGCCAGGGATTGCCTTTTCTATAGTAAATTTTTCAAAAAATAATTTTTTACTGTCGCAAATTTTAATTGCGCCAGGGATTGCCTTTTCTATAGTAAATTATTCACAAATTAATTTTTTACTGTCGCAAATTTTAATTGCGCCAGGGATTGCCTTTTCTATAGTAAATTTTGCAAAAAATTATTTTCTACTGTCGCAAATTTTAATTGCGCCAGGGATTGCCTTTTCTGTATTAAATTTTGCAAAAAATAATTTTCTACTGTCGCAAATTTTAATTACGCCAGGGATTGCCTTTTCTATAGTAAATTTTTCAAAATTTAATTTTATACTGTCGCAAATTTTAATTGCGCCAGGGATTGCCTTTTCTATAGTAAATTATTCAAAAAATAATTTTTTACTGTCGCAAATTTTAAATGCGCCAGGGATTGCCTTTTCTATAGTAAATTATTCACAAATTAATTTTTTACTGTCGCAAATTTTAATTACGCCAGGGATTGCCTTTTCTATAGTAAATTTTTCAAATTTTAATTTTATACTGTCGCAAATTTTAATTGCGCCAGAGATTGCCTTTTCTATAGCAAATTATTCAAAAAATAATTTTTTACTGTCGCAAATTTTAATTACACCAAGGATTGCCTTTTCTATAGTAAATTTTTCAAAAAATCATTTTTTACTGTCGCAAATTTTAACTGCGCCAGGGATTGCCTTTTCTATAGTAAATTATTCACAAATTAATTTTTTACTGTCGCAAATTTTAATTACGCCAGGGATTGCCTTTTCTATAGTAAATTTTTCACAAATTAATTTTTTACTGTCGCAAATTTTAATTGCGCCAGGGATTGCCTTTTCTATAGTAAATTTTTCAAAAATGAATTTTTTACTGTCGCAAATTTTAATTGCGCAAGGGATTGCCTTTTCTATAGTAAATTTTTCAAAAAATAATTTTTTACTGTCGCAAATTTTAGTTGCGCCAGGGATTGCCTTTTCTATAGTAAATTTTGCAGAAAATAATTTTCTACTGTCGCAAATTTTAATTGCGCCAGGGATTGCCATTTCTATAGTAAATTTTATACTGTCGCAAATTATAATTGCGCCAGGGATTGCCTTTTCTATAGTAAATTATTCACAAATTAATTTTTTACTGTCGCAAATTTTAATTACGCCAGGGATTGCCTTTTCTATAGTAAATTTTTCAAAATTTAATTTTATACTGTCGCAAATTTTAATTGCGCCAAGGATTGCCTTTTCTATAGCAAATTATTCAAAAAATAATTTTTTACTGTCGCAAATTTTAAATACACCAGGGATTGCCTTTTGTATAGTAAATTTTTCAAAAAATCATTTTTTACTGTCGCAAATTTTAACTGCGCCAGGGATTGCCTTTTCTATAGTAAATTATTCACAAATTAATTTTTTACTGTCGCAAATTTTAATTACGCCAGGGATTGCCTTTTCTATAGTAAATTTTGCAAAAAATAATTTTCTACTGTGGCAAATTTTAATTACGCCAGGGATTGCCTTTTCTATAGTAAATTTTGCAAAAAATAATTTTCTACTGTCGCAAATTTTAATTACGCCAGGGATTGCCTTTTCTATAGTAAATTTTTCAGAATTTAATTTTATACTGTCGCAAATTTTAATTGCGCCAGGGATTGCCTTTTCTATAGTAAATTTTGCAAAAAATAATTTTCTACTGTCGCAAATTTTAATTGCGCCAGGGATTGCCTTTTCTATAGTAAATTTTTCAAAAAATAATTTTTTACTGTCGCAAATTTTAATTGCGCCAGGGATTGCCTTTTCTATAGTAAATTATTCACAAATTAATTTTTTACTGTCGCAAATTTTAATTGCGCCAGGGATTGCCTTTTCTATAGTAAATTTTGCAAAAAATTATTTTCTACTGTCGCAAATTTTAATTGCGCCAGGGATTGCCTTTTCTGTATTAAATTTTGCAAAAAATAATTTTCTACTGTCGCAAATTTTAATTACGCCAGGGATTGCCTTTTCTATAGTAAATTTTTCAAAATTTAATTTTATACTGTCGCAAATTTTAATTGCGCCAGGGATTGCCTTTTCTATAGTAAATTTTGCAAAAAATAATTTTCTACTGTCGCAAATTTTAATTACGCCAGGGATTGCCTTTTCTAAAGTAAATTTTTCAAAATTTAATTTTATACTGTCGCAAATTTTAATTACGCCAGGGATTGCCTTTTTTATAGTAAATTTTGCAAAAAATAATTTTCTACTGTCGCAAATTTTAATTGCGCCAGGGATTGCCTTTTCTATAGCAAATTATTCAAAAAATAATTTTTTACTGTCGCAAATTTTAATTACGCCAGGGATTGCCTTTTCTATAGTAAATTTTTCAAAATTTAGTTTTATACTGTCGCAAATTATAATTGCGCCAGGGATTGCCTTTTCTATAGTAAATTATTCACAAATTAATTTTTTACTGTCGCAAATTTTAATTACGCCAGGGATTGCCTTTTCTATAGTAAATTTTTCAAAATTTAATTTTATACTGTCGCAAATTTTAATTGCGCCAAGGATTGCCTTTTCTATAGCAAATTATTCAAAAAATAATTTTTTACTGTCGCAAATTTTAAATACACCAGGGATTGCCTTTTGTATAGTAAATTTTTCAAAAAATCATTTTTTACTGTCGCAAATTTTAACTGCGCCAGGGATTGCCTTTTCTATAGTAAATTATTCACAAATTAATTTTTTACTGTCGCAAATTTTAATTACGCCAGGGATTGCCTTTTCTATAGTAAATTTTGCAAAAAATAATTTTCTACTGTGGCAAATTTTAATTACGCCAGGGATTGCCTTTTCTATAGTAAATTTTGCAAAAAATAATTTTCTACTGTCGCAAATTTTAATTACGCCAGGGATTGCCTTTTCTATAGTAAATTTTTCAGAATTTAATTTTATACTGTCGCAAATTTTAATTGCGCCAGGGATTGCCTTTTCTATAGTAAATTTTGCAAAAAATAATTTTCTACTGTCGCAAATTTTAATTGCGCCAGGGATTGCCTTTTCTATAGTAAATTTTTCAAAAAATAATTTTTTACTGTCGCAAATTTTAATTGCGCCAGGGATTGCCTTTTCTATAGTAAATTATTCACAAATTAATTTTTTACTGTCGCAAATTTTAATTGCGCCAGGGATTGCCTTTTCTATAGTAAATTTTGCAAAAAATTATTTTCTACTGTCGCAAATTTTAATTGCGCCAGGGATTGCCTTTTCTGTATTAAATTTTGCAAAAAATAATTTTCTACTGTCGCAAATTTTAATTACGCCAGGGATTGCCTTTTCTATAGTAAATTTTTCAAAATTTAATTTTATACTGTCGCAAATTTTAATTGCGCCAGGGATTGCCTTTTCTATAGTAAATTATTCAAAAAATAATTTTTTACTGTCGCAAATTTTAAATGCGCCAGGGATTGCCTTTTCTATAGTAAATTATTCACAAATTAATTTTTTACTGTCGCAAATTTTAATTACGCCAGGGATTGCCTTTTCTATAGTAAATTTTTCAAATTTTAATTTTATACTGTCGCAAATTTTAATTGCGCCAGAGATTGCCTTTTCTATAGCAAATTATTCAAAAAATAATTTTTTACTGTCGCAAATTTTAATTACACCAGGGATTGCCTTTTCTATAGTAAATTTTTCAAAAAATCATTTTTTACTGTCGCAAATTTTAACTGCGCCAGGGATTGCCTTTTCTATAGTAAATTATTCACAAATTAATTTTTTACTGTCGCAAATTTTAATTACGCCAGGGATTGCCTTTTCTATAGTAAATTTTTCACAAATTAATTTTTTACTGTCGCAAATTTTAATTGCGCCAGGGATTGCCTTTTCTATAGTAAATTTTTCAAAAATGAATTTTTTACTGTCGCAAATTTTAATTGCGCAAGGGATTGCCTTTTCTATAGTAAATTTTTCAAAAAATAATTTTTTACTGTCGCAAATTTTAGTTGCGCCAGGGATTGCCTTTTCTATAGTAAATTTTGCAGAAAATAATTTTCTACTGTCGCAAATTTTAATTGCGCCAGGGATTGCCATTTCTATAGTAAATTTTATACTGTCGCAAATTTTAATTGCGCCAGGGATTGCCTTTTCTATAGTAAATTTTGCAAAAAATAATTTTCTACTGTCGAAAATTTTAATTACGCCAGGGATTGCCTTTTCTATAGTAAATTTTTCAAAATTTAATTTTATACTGTCGCAAATTTTAATTGCGCCAGGGATTGCCTTTTCTATAGTAAATTTTGCAAAAAATAATTTTCTACTGTCGCAAATTTTAATTGCGCCAGGGATTGCCTTTTCTATAGTAAATTTTTCAAAAAATAATTTTTTACTGTCGCAAATTTTTCTATAGTAAATTATTCACAAATTAATTTTTTACTGTCGCAAATTTTAATTGCGCCAGGGATTGCTTTTTCTATAGTAAATTTTGCAAAAAATAATTTTCTACTGTGGCAAATTTTAATTACGCCAGGGATTGCCTTTTCTATAGTAAATTTTTCAAAATTTAATTTTATACTGTCGCAAATTTTAATTGCGCCAGGGATTGCCTTTTCTATAGTAAATTATTCAAAAATTAATTTTTTACTGTCGCAAATTTTAATTACGCCAGGGATTGCCTTTTCTATAGTAAATTTTTCAAAATTTAATTTTATACTGTCGCAAATTTTAATTGCGCCAGGGATTGCCTTTTCTATAGCAAATTATTCAAAAAATAATTTTTTACTGTCGCAAATTTTAATTACACCAGGGATTGCCTTTTCTATAGTAAATTTTTCAAAAAATCATTTTTTACTGTCGCAAATTTTAACTGCGCCAGGGATTGCCTTTTCTATAGTAAATTATTCACAAATTAATTTTTTACTGTCGCAAATTTTAATTACGCCAGGGATTGCCTTTTCTATAGTAAATTTTGCAAAAAATAATTTTCTACTGTGGCAAATTTTAATTACGCCAGGGATTGCCTTTTCTATAGTAAATTTTGCAAAAAATAATTTTCTACTGTCGCAAATTTTAATTACGCCAGGGATTGCCTTTTCTAAAGTAAATTTTTCAAAATTTAATTTTATACTGTCGCAAATTTTAATTGCGCCAGGGATTGCCTTTTCTATAGTAAATTTTGCAAAAAATAATTTTCTACTGTCGCAAATTTTAATTGCGCCAGGGATTGCCTTTTCTATAGTAAATTTTTCAAAAAATAATTTTTTACTGTCGCAAATTTTAATTGCGCCAGGGATTGCCTTTTCTATAGTAAATTATTCACAAATTAATTTTTTACTGTCGCAAATTTTAATTGCGCCAGGGATTGCCTTTTCTATAGTAAATTTTGCAAAAAATTATTTTCTACTGTCGCAAATTTTAATTGCGCCAGGGATTGCCTTTTCTATAGTAAATTTTGCAAAAAATAATTTTCTACTGTCGCAAATTTTAATTACGCCAGGGATTGCCTTTTCTATAGTAAATTTTTCAAAATTTAATTTTATACTGTCGCAAATTTTAATTGCGCCAGGGATTGCCTTTTCTATAGTAAATTATTCAAAAAATAATTTTTTACTGTCGCAAATTTTAATTGCGCCAGGGATTGCCTTTTCTATAGTAAATTATTCACAAATTAATTTTTTACTGTCGCAAATTTTAATTACGCCAGGGATTGCCTTTTCTATAGTAAATTTTTCAAAATTTAATTTTATACTGTCGCAAATTTTAATTGCGCCAGGGATTGCCTTTTCTATAGCAAATTATTCAAAAAATAATTTTTTACTGTCGCAAATTTAAATTACACCAGGGATTGCCTTTTCTATAGTAAATTTTTCAAAAAATCATTTTTTACTGTCGCAAATTTTAACTGCGCCAGGGATTGCCTTTTCTATAGTAAATTATTCACAAATTAATTTTTTACTGTCGCAAATTTTAATTACGCCAGGGATTGCCATTTCTATAGTAAATTTTTCACAAATTAATTTTTTTCTGTCGCAAATTTTAATTGCGCCAGGGATTGCCTTTTCTATAGTAAATTTTTCAAAAATGAACTTTTTACTGTCGCAAATTTTAATTACGCAAGGGATTGCCTTTTCTATAGTAAATTTTTCAAAAAATAATTTTTTACTGTCGCCAATTTTAGTTGCGCCAGGGATTGCCTTTTCTATAGTAAATTTTGCAGAAAATAATTTTCTACTGTCGCAAATTTTAATTGCGCCAGGGATTGCCTTTTCTATAGTAAATTTTACAAAAAATAATTTTTTACTGTCGCAAATTTTAATTGCGCCAGGGATTGCCTTTTCTATAGTAAATTTTGCAAAAAATAATTTTCTACTGTCGCAAATTTTAATTACGCCAGGGATTGCCTTTTCTATAGTAAATTTTTCAAAATTTAATTTTATACTGTCGCAAATTTTAATTGCGCCAGGGATTGCCTTTTCTATAGTAAATTTTGCAAAAAATAATTTTCTACTGTCGCAAATTTTAATTGCGCCAGGGATTGCCTTTTCTATAGCAAATTTTTCAAAAAATAATTTTTTACTGTCGCAAATTTTAATTGCGCCAGGGATTGCCTTTTCTATAGTAAATTATTCACAAATTAATTTTTTTTTGTCGCAAATTTTAATTGCGCCAGGGATTGCCTTTTCTATAGTAAATTTTGCAAAAAATAATTTTCTACTGTGGCAAATGTTAATTACGCCAGGGATTGCCTTTTCTATAGTAAATTTTTCAAAATTTAATTTTATACTGTCGCAAATTTTAATTGCGCCAGGGATTGCCTTTTCTATAGTAAATTATTCAAAAAATAATTTTTTACTGTCGCAAATTTTAATTGCGCCAGGAATTGCCTTTTCTATAGTAAATTATTCACAAATTAATTTTTTACTGTCACAAATTTTAATTACGCCAGGAATTGCCTTTTCTACAGTAAATTTTTCAAAAAATAATTTTTTACTGGCGCAAATTTTAATTGCGGAAGAGATTGCCTTTTCTACAGTAAATTTTTCAAAAAATAATTTTTTACTGTCGCAAATTTTAATTGCGCCAGGGATTGCCTTTTCTATAGTAAATTTTGCAAAAAATAATTTTCTACTGTCGCAAATTTTAATTACGCCAGGGATTGCCTTTTATATAGTAAATTTTTCAAAATTTAATTTTATACTGTCGCAAATTTTAATTGCGCCAGGGATTGCCTTTTCAATAGTAAATTTTGCAAAAAATAATTTTCTACTGTCGCAAATTTTAATTACGCCAGGGATTGCCTTTTCTATAGTAAATTTTTCAAAATTTAATTTTATACTGTCGCAAATTTTAATTGCGCCAGGGATTGCCTTTTCTATAGTAAATTTTGCAAAAAATAATTTTCTACTCTCGCAAATTTTAATTGCGCCAGGGATTGCCTTTTCTATAGTAAATTTTTCAAAAAATAATTTTTTACTGTCGCAAATTTTAATTGCGCCAGGGATTGCCTTTTCTATAGTAAATTATTCACAAATTAATTTTTTACTGTCGCAAATTTTAATTGCGCCAGGGATTGCCTTTTCTATAGTAAATTTTGCAAAAAATTATTTTCTACTGTCGCAAATTTTAATTGCGCCAGGGATTGCCTTTTCTATAGTAAATTTTGCAAAAAATAATTTTCTACTGTCGCAAATTTTAATTACGCCAGGGATTGCCTTTTCTATAGTAAATTTTTCAAAATTTCATTTTATACTGTCGCAAATTTTAATTGCGCCAGGGATTGCCTTTTCTATAGTAAATTATTCAAAAAATAATTTTTTACTGTCGCAATTTTTAATTGCGCCAGGGATTGCCTTTTCTATAGTAAATTATTCACAAATTAATTTTTTACTGTCGCAAATTTTAATTACGCCAGGGATTGCCTTTTCTATAGTAAATTTTTCAAAATTTAATTTTATACTGTCGCAAATTTTAATTGCGCCAGGGATTGTCTTTTCTATAGTAAATTATTCAAAAAATAATTTTTTACTGTCGCAAATTTTAATTACAACAGGGATTGCCTTTTCTATAGTAAATTTTTCAAAAAATCATTTTTTACTGTCGCAAATTTTAACTGCGCCAGGGATTGCCTTTTCTATAGTAAATTATTCACAAATTAATTTTTTACTGTCGCAAATTTTAATTACGCCAGGGATTGCCTTTTCTATAGTAAATTTTTCACAAATTAATTTTTTACTGTCGCAAATTTTAATTGCGCCAGGGATTGCCTTTTCTATAGTAAATTTTTCAAAAATGAATTTTTTACTGTCGCAAATTTTAATTGCGCAAGGGATTGCCTTTTCTATAGTAAATTTTTCAAAAAATAATTTTTTACTGTCGCAAATTTTAATTGCGCCAGGGATTGCCTTTTCTGTAGTAAATGTTGCAAAAAATAATTTTTTACTCTCGCAAATTTTAATTGCGCCAGGGATTGCCTTTTCTATAGTAAATTATTCAAAAAATAATTTTTTACTGTCGCAAATTTTAATTACGCCAGGGATTGCCTTTTCTATAGTAAATTTTTCAAAAAATAATTTTTTACTATCGCAAATTTTAATTGCGCCAGGGATTGCCTTTTCTATAGTAAATTTTGCAAAAAATAATTTTTTACTGTCGCAAATTTTAATTGCGCCAGGGATTGCCTTTTCTATTGTAAATTATTCACAAATTAATTTTTTACTGCCGCAAATTTTAATTACGCCAGGTATTGCCTTTTCTATAGTAAATTTTTCACAAATTTATTTTTTACTGTCGCAAATTTTAATTGCGCCAGGGATTGCATTTTCTATAGTAAATTTTTCAAAAATTAATTTTTTACTGTCGCAAATTTTAATTGCGCCAGGGATTGCCTTTTCTATAGTAAATTTTGCAAAAAATAATTTTCTACTGTCGCAAATTTTAATTACGCCAGGGATTGCCTTTTCTATAGTAAATTTTTCAAAATTTAATTTTATACTGTCGCAAATTTTAATTGCGCCAGGGATTGCCTTTTCTATAGTAAATAATTTAAAAAAAAATTTTTTACTGTCGCAAATTTTAATTGCGCCAGGGATTGCCTTTTCTATAGTAATTTATTCACAAATTAATTTTTTACTGTCGCAAATTTTAATTACGCCAGGGATTGCCTTTTCTATAGTAAATTTTTCAAAATTTAATTTTATACTCTCGCAAATTTTAATTGCGCCAGGGATTGCCTATTCTATAGTAAATTATTCAAAAAATATTTTTTGATTGTCGCAAATTTTAATTGCGCCAGGGATTGCCTTTTCTATAGTAAATTATTCAAAAAATAATTTTTTACTGTCGCAAATTTTAAAAAATATTTTTTGATTGTCGCAAATTTTAATTGCGCCAGGGATTGCCTTTTCTATAGTAAATTATTCAAAAAATAATTTTTTACTGTCGCAAATTTTAATTGCGCTTGGGATTGCTTTTGCTATAGTAAATTTTTCAAAAAATAATTTTTTACTGTCGCAAATTTTAATTACGCCAGGGATTGCCTTTTCTATAGTGAATTTTCCAAAATATAATTTTTTACTGTCGCAAATTTTAAACACGCCAGGAATCGCCTTTTCTATATTAAATTTTTCAAAAAATTATTTTTTACTGTCGCAAATTTTAATTGCGCTTGGGATTGCTTTTGCTATAGTAAATTTTTCAAAAAATAATTTTTTACTGTCGCAAATTTTAGTTGCGCCAGGGATTGCCTTTTCTATAGTAAATTTTGCAAAAAATAATTTTCTACTGTCGCAAATTTTAATTGCGCCAGGGATTGCCTTTTCTATAGTAAATTTTACAAAAAATAATTTTTTACTGTCTCAAATTTTAATTGCGCCAGGGATTGCCTTTTCTATAGTAAATTTTTCAAAAAATAACTTTTTACTGTCGCAAGTTTTAATTGCGCCAGGGACTGCCTTTTCTATAGTAAATTTTGCAAAAAATTATTTTCTACTGTCGCAAATTTTAATTGCGCCAGGGATTGCCTTTTTTATAGTAAATTTTGCAAAAAATAATTTTCTACTGTCGCAAATTTTAATTGCGCCAGGGATTGCCTTTTCTATAGCAAATTATTCAAAAAATAATTTTTTAGTGTCGCAAATTTTAATTACGCCAGGGATTGCCTTTTCTATAGTAAATTTTTCAAAATTTAGTTTTATACTGTCGCAAATTATAATTGCGCCAGGGATTGCCTTTTCTATAGTAAATTATTCACAAAATAATTTTTTACTGTCGCAAATTTTAATTACGCCAGGGATTGCCTTTTCTATAGTAAATTTTTCAAAATTTAATTTTATACTGTCGCAAATTTTAATTGCGCCAAGGATTGCCTTTTCTATAGCAAATTATTCAAAAAATAATTTTTTACTGTCGCAAATTTTAAATACACCAGGGATTGCCTTTTGTATAGTAAATTTTTCAAAAAATCATTTTTTACTGTCGCAAATTTTAACTGCGCCAGGGATTGCCTTTTCTATAGTAAATTATTCACAAATTAATTTTTTACTGTCGCAAATTTTAATTACGCCAGGGATTGTCTTTTCTATAGTAAATTTTGCAAAAAATAATTTTCTACTGTGGCAAATTTTAATTACGCCAGGGATTGCCTTTTCTATAGTAAATTTTGCAAAAAATAATTTTCTACTGTCGCAAATTTTAATTACGCCAGGGATTGCCTTTTCTATAGTAAATTTTTCAGAATTTAATTTTATACTGTCGCAAATTTTAATTGCGCCAGGGATTGCCTTTTCTATAGTAAATTTTGCAAAAAATAATTTTCTACTGTCGCAAATTTTAATTGCGCCAGGGATTGCCTTTTCTATAGTAAATTTTTCAAAAAATAATTTTTTACTGTCGCAAATTTTAATTGCGCCAGGGATTGCCTTTTCTATAGTAAATTATTCACAAATTAATTTTTTACTGTCGCAAATTTTAATTGCGCCAGGGACTGCCTTTTCTATAGTAAATTTTGCAAAAAATTATTTTCTACTGTCGCAAATTTTAATTGCGCCAGGGATTGCCTTTTCTGTATTAAATTTTGCAAAAAATAATTTTCTACTGTCGCAAATTTTAATTACGCCAGGGATTGCCTTTTCTATAGTAAATTTTTCTAAATTTAATTTTATACTGTCGCAAATTTTAATTGCGCCAGGGATTGCCTTTTCTATAGTAAATTTTTCAAAAAATCATTTTTTACTGTCGCAAATTTTAACTGCGCCAGGGATTGCCTTTTCTATAGTAAATTATTCACAAATTAATTTTTTACTGTCGCAAATTTTAATTACGCCAGGGATTGCCTTTTCTATAGTAAATTTTTCACAAATTAATTTTTTACTGTCGCAAATTTTAATTGCGCCAGGGATTGCCTTTTCTATAGTAAATTTTTCAAAAATGAATTTTTTACTGTCGCAAATTTTAATTGCGCAAGGGATTGCCTTTTCTATAGTAAATTTTTCAAAAAATAATTTTTTACTGTCGCAAATTTTAATTGCCCCAGGGATTGCCTTTTCTGTAGTAAATGTTGCAAAAAATAATTTTTTACTCTCGCAAATTTTAATTGCGCCAGGGATTGCCTTTTCTATAGTAAATTATTCAAAAAATAATTTTTTACTGTCGCAAATTTTAATTACGCCAGGGATTGCCTTTTCTATAGTAAATTTTTCAAAAAATAATTTTTTACTATCGCAAATTTTAATTGCGCCAGGGATTGCCTTTTCTATAGTAAATTTTGCAAAAAATAATTTTTTACTGTCGCAAATTTTAATTGCGCCAGGGATTGCCTTTTCTATTGTAAATTATTCACAAATTAATTTTTTACTGCCGCAAATTTTAATTACGCCAGGTATTGCCTTTTCTATAGTAAATTTTTCACAAATTTATTTTTTACTGTCGCAAATTTTAATTGCGCCAGGGATTGCATTTTCTATAGTAAATTTTTCAAAAATTAATTTTTTACTGTCGCAAATTTTAATTGCGCAAGGGATTGCCTTTTCTATAGTAAATTTTGCAAAAAATAATTTTCTACTGTCGCAAATTTTAATTACGCCAGGGATTGCCTTTTCTATAGTAAATTTTTCAAAATTTAATTTTATACTGTCGCAAATTTTAATTGCGCCAGGGATTGCCTTTTCTATAGTAAATAATTTAAAAAAAAATTTTTTACTGTCGCAAATTTTAATTGCGCCAGGGATTGCCTTTTCTATAGTAATTTATTCACAAATTAATTTTTTACTGTCGCAAATTTTAATTACGCCAGGGATTGCCTTTTCTATAGTAAATTTTTCAAAATTTAATTTTATACTCTCGCAAATTTTAATTGCGCCAGGGATTGCCTATTCTATAGTAAATTATTCAAAAAATATTTTTTGATTGTCGCAAATTTTAATTGCGCCAGGGATTGCCTTTTCTATAGTAAATTATTCAAAAAATAATTTTTTACTGTCGCAAATTTTAAAAAATATTTTTTGATTGTCGCAAATTTTAATTGCGCCAGGGATTGCCTTTTCTATAGTAAATTATTCAAAAAATAATTTTTTACTGTCGCAAATTTTAATTGCGCTTGGGATTGCTTTTGCTATAGTAAATTTTTCAAAAAATAATTTTTTACTGTCGCAAATTTTAATTACGCCAGGGATTGCCTTTTCTATAGTGAATTTTTCAAAATATAATTTTTTACTGTCGCAAATTTTAAACACGCCAGGAATCGCCTTTTCTATATTAAATTTTTCAAAAAATTATTTTTTACTGTCGCAAATTTTAATTGCGCTTGGGATTGCTTTTGCTATAGTAAATTTTTCAAAAAATAATTTTTTACTGTCGCAAATTTTAGTTGCGCCAGGGATTGCCTTTTCTATAGTAAATTTTGCAAAAAATAATTTTCTACTGTCGCAAATTTTAATTGCGCCAGGGATTGCCTTTTCTATAGTAAATTTTACAAAAAATAATTTTTTACTGTCTCAAATTTTAATTGCGCCAGGGATTGCCTTTTCTATAGTAAATTTTTCAAAAAATAACTTTTTACTGTCGCAAGTTTTAATTGCGCCAGGGACTGCCTTTTCTATAGTAAATTTTGCAAAAAATTATTTTCTACTGTCGCAAATTTTAATTGCGCCAGGGATTGCCTTTTTTATAGTAAATTTTGCAAAAAATAATTTTCTACTGTCGCAAATTTTAATTGCGCCAGGGATTGCCTTTTCTATAGCAAATTATTCAAAAAATAATTTTTTAGTGTCGCAAATTTTAATTACGCCAGGGATTGCCTTTTCTATAGTAAATTTTTCAAAATTTAGTTTTATACTGTCGCAAATTATAATTGCGCCAGGGATTGCCTTTTCTATAGTAAATTATTCACAAAATAATTTTTTACTGTCGAAAATTTTAATTACGCCAGGGATTGCCTTTTCTATAGTAAATTTTTCAAAATTTAATTTTATACTGTCGCAAATTTTAATTGCGCCAAGGATTGCCTTTTCTATAGCAAATTATTCAAAAAATAATTTTTTACTGTCGCAAATTTTAAATACACCAGGGATTGCCTTTTGTATAGTAAATTTTTCAAAAAATCATTTTTTACTGTCGCAAATTTTAACTGCGCCAGGGATTGCCTTTTCTATAGTAAATTATTAACAAATTAATTTTTTACTGTCGCAAATTTTAATTACGCCAGGGATTGTCTTTTCTATAGTAAATTTTGCAAAAAATAATTTTCTACTGTGGCAAATTTTAATTACGCCAGGGATTGCCTTTTCTATAGTAAATTTTGCAAAAAATAATTTTCTACTGTCGCAAATTTTAATTACGCCAGGGATTGCCTTTTCTATAGTAAATTTTTCAGAATTTAATTTTATACTGTCGCAAATTTTAATTGCGCCAGGGATTGCCTTTTCTATAGTAAATTTTGCAAAAAATAATTTTCTACTGTCGCAAATTTTAATTGCGCCAGGGATTGCCTTTTCTATAGTAAATTTTTCAAAAATAATTTTTTACTGTCGCAAATTTTAATTGCGCCAGGGATTGCCTTTTCTATAGTAAATTATTCACAAATTAATTTTTTACTGTCGCAAATTTTAATTGCGCCAGGGACTGCCTTTTCTATAGTAAATTTTGCAAAAAATTATTTTCTACTGTCGTAAATTTTAATTGCGCCAGGGATTGCCTTTTCTGTATTAAATTTTGCAAAAAATAATTTTCTACTGTCGCAAATTTTAATTACGCCAGGGATTGCCTTTTCTATAGTAAATTTTTCTAAATTTAATTTTATACTGTCGCAAATTTTAATTGCGCCAGGGATTGCCTTTTCTATAGTAAATTATTCAAAAAATAATTTTTTACTGTCGCAAATTTTAAATGCGCCAGGGATTGCCTTTTCTATAGTAAATTATTCACAAATTAATTTTTTACTGTCGCAAATTTTAATTACGCCAGGGATTGCCTTTTCTATAGTAAATTTTTCAAATTTTAATTTTATACTGTCGCAAATTTTAATTGCGCCAGAGATTGCCTTTTCTATAGCAAATTATTCAAAAAATAATTTTTTACTGTCGCAAATTTTAATTACACCAGGGATTGCCTTTTCTATAGTAAATTTTTCAAAAAATCATTTTTTACTGTCGCAAATTTTAACTGCGCCAGGGATTGCCTTTTCTATAGTAAATTATTCACAAATTAATTTTTTACTGTCGCAAATTTTAATTACGCCAGGGATTGCCTTTTCTATAGTAAATTTTTCACAAATTAATTTTTTACTGTCGCAAATTTTAATTGCGCCAGGGATTGCCTTTTCTATAGTAAATTTTTCAAAAATGAATTTTTTACTGTCGCAAATTTTAATTGCGCAAGGGATTGCCTTTTCTATAGTAAATTTTTCAAAAAATAATTTTTTACTGTCGCAAATTTTAGTTGCGCCAGGGATTGCCTTTTCTATAGTAAATTTTGCAGAAAATAATTTTCTACTGTCGCAAATTTTAATTGCGCCAGGGATTGCCATTTCTATAGTAAATTTTACAAAAAATAATTTTTTACTGTCGCAAATTTTAATTGCGCCAGGGATTGCCTTTTCTATAGTAAATTTTGCAAAAAATAATTTTCTACTGTCGCAAATTTTAATTACGCCAGGGATTGCCTTTTCTATAGTAAATTTTTCAAAATTTAATTTTATACTGTCGCAAATTTTAATTGCGCCAGGGATTGCCTTTTCTATAGTAAATTTTGCAAAAAATAATTTTCTACTGTCGCAAATTTTAATTGCGCCAGGGATTGCCTTTTCTATAGTAAATTTTTCAAAAAATAATTTTTTACTGTCGCAAATTTTAATTGCGCCAGGGATTGCCTTTTCTATAGTAAATTATTCACAAATTAATTTTTTACTGTCGCAAATTTTAATTGCGCCAGGGATTGCTTTTTCTATAGTAAATTTTGCAAAAAATAATTTTCTACTGTGGCAAATTTTAATTACGACAGGGATTGCCTTTTCTATAGTAAATTTTTCAAAATTTAATTTTATACTGTCGCAAATTTTAATTGCGCCAGGGATTGCCTTTTCTATAGTAAATTATTCAAAAATTAATTTTTTACTGTCGCAAATTTTAATTACGCCAGGGATTGCCTTTTCTATAGTAAATTTTTCAAAATTTAATTTTATACTGTCGCAAATTTTAATTGCGCCAGGGATTGCCTTTTCTATAGCAAATTATTCAAAAAATAATTTTTTACTGTCGCAAATTTTAATTACACCAGGGATTGCCTTTTCTATAGTAAATTTTTCAAAAAATCATTTTTTACTGTCGCAAATTTTAACTGCGCCAGGGATTGCCTTTTCTATAGTAAATTATTCACAAATTAATTTTTTACTGTCGCAAATTTTAATTACGCCAGGGATTGCCTTTTCTATAGTAAATTTTGCAAAAAATAATTTTCTACTGTGGCAAATTTTAATTACGCCAGGGATTGCCTTTTCTATAGTAAATTTTGCAAAAAATAATTTTCTACTGTCGCAAATTTTAATTACGCCAGGGATTGCCTTTTCTAAAGTAAATTTTTCAAAATTTAATTTTATACTGTCGCAAATTTTAATTGCGCCAGGGATTGCCTTTTCTGTAGTAAATTTTGCAAAAAATAATTTTCTACTGTCGCAAATTTTAATTGCGCCAGGGATTGCCTTTTCTATAGTAAATTTTTCAAAAAATAATTTTTTACTGTCGCAAATTTTAATTGCGCCAGGGATTGCCTTTTCTATAGTAAATTATTCACAAATTAATTTTTTACTGTCGCAAATTTTAATTGCGCCAGGGATTGCCTTTTCTATAGTAAATTTTGCAAAAAATTATTTTCTACTGTCGCAAATTTTAATTGCGCCAGGGATTGCCTTTTCTATAGTAAATTTTGCAAAAAATAATTTTCTACTGTCGCAAATTTTAATTACGCCAGGGATTGCCTTTTCTATAGTAAATTTTTCAAAATTTAATTTTATACTGTCGCAAATTTTAATTGCGCCAGGGATTGCCTTTTCTATAGTAAATTATTCAAAAAATAATTTTTTACTGTCGCAAATTTTAATTGCGCCAGGGATTGCCTTTTCTATAGTAAATTATTCACAAATTAATTTTTTACTGTCGCAAATTTTAATTACGCCAGGGATTGCCTTTTCTATAGTAAATTTTTCAAAATTTAATTTTATACTGTCGCAAATTTTAATTGCGCCAGGGATTGCCTTTTCTATAGCAAATTATTCAAAAAATAATTTTTTACTGTCGCAAATTTAAATTACACCAGGGATTGCCTTTTCTATACTAAAATTTTTCAAAAAATCATTTTTTACTGTCGCAAATTTTAACTGCGCCAGGGATTGCCTTTTCTATAGTAAATTATTCACAAATTAATTTTTTACTGTCGCAAATTTTAATTACGCCAGGGATTGCCATTTCTATAGTAAATTTTTCACAAATTAATTTTTTTCTGTCGCAAATTTTAATTGCGCCAGGGATTGCCTTTTCTATAGTAAATTTTTCAAAAATGAACTTTTTACTGTCGCAAATTTTAATTACGCAAGGGATTGCCTTTTCTATAGTAAATTTTTCAAAAAATAATTTTTTACTGTCGCCAATTTTAGTTGCGCCAGGGATTGCCTTTTCTATAGTAAATTTTGCAGAAAATAATTTTCTACTGTCGCAAATTTTAATTGCGCCAGGGATTGCCTTTTCTATAGTAAATTTTACAAAAAATAATTTTTTACTGTCGCAAATTTTAATTGCGCCAGGGATTGCCTTTTCTATAGTAAATTTTGCAAAAAATAATTTTCTACTGTCGCAAATTTTAATTACGCCAGGGATTGCCTTTTCTATAGTAAATTTTTCAAAATTTAATTTTATACTGTCGCAAATTTTAATTGCGCCAGGGATTGCCTTTTCTATAGTAAATTTTGCAAAAAATAATTTTCTACTGTCGCAAATTTTAATTGCGCCAGGGATTGCCTTTTCTATAGCAAATTTTTCAAAAAATAATTTTTTACTGTCGCAAATTTTAATTGCGCCAGGGATTGCCTTTTCTATAGTAAATTATTCACAAATTAATTTTTTTTTGTCGCAAATTTTAATTGCGCCAGGGATTGCCTTTTCTATAGTAAATTTTGCAAAAAATAATTTTCTACTGTGGCAAATGTTAATTACGCCAGGGATTGCCTTTTCTATAGTAAATTTTTCAAAATTTAATTTTATACTGTCGCAAATTTTAATTGCGCCAGGGATTGCCTTTTCTATAGTAAATTATTCAAAAAATAATTTTTTACTGTCGCAAATTTTAATTGCGCCAGGAATTGCCTTTTCTATAGTAAATTATTCACAAATCAATTTTTTACTGTCACAAATTTTAATTACGCCAGGAATTGCATTTTCTACAGTAAATTTTTCAAAAAATAATTTTTTACTGGCGCAAATTTTAATTGCGGAAGAGATTGCCTTTTCTACAGTAAATTTTTCAAAAAATAATTTTTTACTGTCGCAAATTTTAATTGCGCCAGGGATTGCCTTTTCTATAGTAAATTTTGCAAAAAATAATTTTCTACTGTCGCAAATTTTAATTACGCCAGGGATTGCCTTTTATATAGTAAATTTTTCAAAATTTAATTTTATACTGTCGCAAATTTTAATTGCGCCAGGGATTGCCTTTTCAATAGTAAATTTTGCAAAAAATAATTTTCTACTGTCGCAAATTTTAATTACGCCAGGGATTGCCTTTTCTATAGTAAATTTTTCAAAATTTAATTTTATACTGTCGCAAATTTTAATTGCGCCAGGGATTGCCTTTTCTATAGTAAATTTTGCAAAAAATAATTTTCTACTCTCGCAAATTTTAATTGCGCCAGGGATTGCCTTTTCTATAGTAAATTTTTCAAAAAATAATTTTTTACTGTCGCAAATTTTAATTGCGCCAGGGATTGCCTTTTCTATAGTAAATTATTCACAAATTAATTTTTTACTGTCGCAAATTTTAATTGCGCCAGGGATTGCCTTTTCTATAGTAAATTTTGCAAAAAATTATTTTCTACTGTCGCAAATTTTAATTGCGCCAGGGATTGCCTTTTCTATAGTAAATTTTGCAAAAAATAATTTTCTACTGTCGCAAATTTTAATTACGCCAGGGATTGCCTTTTCTATAGTAAATTTTTCAAAATTTCATTTTATACTGTCGCAAATTTTAATTGCGCCAGGGATTGCCTTTTCTATAGTAAATTATTCAAAAAATAATTTTTTACTGTCGCAAATTTTAATTGCGCCAGGGATTGCCTTTTCTATAGTAAATTATTCACAAATTAATTTTTTACTGTCGCAAATTTTAATTACGCCAGGGATTGCCTTTTCTATAGTAAATTTTTCAAAATTTAATTTTATACTGTCGCAAATTTTAATTGCGCCAGGGATTGTCTTTTCTATAGTAAATTATTCAAAAAATAATTTTTTACTGTCGCAAATTTTAATTACAACAGGGATTGCCTTTTCTATAGTAAATTTTTCAAAAAATCATTTTTTACTGTCGCAAATTTTAACTGCGCCAGGGATTGCCTTTTCTATAGTAAATTATTCACAAATTAATTTTTTACTGTCGCAAATTTTAATTACGCCAGGGATTGCCTTTTATATAGTAAATTTTTCACAAATTAATTTTTTACTGTCGCAAATTTTAATTGCGCCAGGGATTGCCTTTTCTATAGTAAATTTTTCAAAAATGAATTTTTTACTGTCGCAAATTTTAATTGCGCAAGGGATTGCCTTTTCTATAGTAAATTTTTCAAAAAATAATTTTTTACTGTCGCAAATTTTAATTGCGCCAGGGATTGCCTTTTCTGTAGTAAATGTTGCAAAAAATAATTTTTTACTCTCGCAAATTTTAATTGCGCCAGGGGTTGCCTTTTCTATAGTAAATTATTCAAAAAATAATTTTTTACTGTCGCAAATTTTAATTACGCCAGGGATTGCCTTTTCTATAGTAAATTTTTCAAAAAATAATTTTTTACTATCGCAAATTTTAATTGCGCCAGGGATTGCCTTTTCTATAGTAAATTTTGCAAAAATAATTTTTTACTGTCGCAAATTTTAATTGCGCCAGGGATTGCCTTTTCTATTGTAAATTATTCACAAATTAATTTTTTACTGTCGCAAATTTTAATTACGCCAGGTATTGCCTTTTCTATAGTAAATTTTTCACAAATTTATTTTTTACTGTCGCAAATTTTAATTGCGCCAGGGATTGCATTTTCTATAGTAAATTTTTCAAAAATTAATTTTTTACTGTCGCAAATTTTAATTGCGCCAGGGATTGCCTTTTCTATAGTAAATTTTGCAAAAAATAATTTTCTACTGTCGCAAATTTTAATTGCGCCAGGGATTGCCTTTTCTATAGTAAATTCTTCAAAAAATAATTTTTTAATGTCGCAAATTTTAATTGCGCCAGGGATTGCCTTTGCTGTAGTAAATTATTCAAAAAAATTAATTTTTTACTGTCGCAAATTTTAATTGCGCCAGGGATTGCCTTTTCTATAGTAAATTTTGCAAAAAAATAATTTTTTACTGTCGCAAATTTTAATTGGGCCAGGGATTGCCTTTTCTATAGTAAATTTTGTAAAAAATAATTTTCTACTGTCGCAAATTTTAATTACGCCAGGGATTGCCTTTTCTATAGTAAATTTTTCAAAATTTAAATTTATACTGTCGCAAATTTTAATTGCGCCAGGGATTGCCTTTTCTATAGTAAATTTTGCAAAAAATAATTTTCTACTGTCGCAAATTTTAATTGCGCCAGGTTGCCTTTTCTATAGTAAATTATTCAAAAAATAATTTTTTACTGTCGCAAATTTTAATTGCGCCAGGGATTGCCTTTTCTATAGTAAATTTTCTAAAAAATAATTTTCTACTGTCGCAAATTTTAATTACGCCAGGGATTGCCTTTTCTATAGTAAATTTTTCAAAATTTAATTTTATACTGTCGCAAATTTTAATTGCGCCAGGGATTGCCTTTTCTATAGTAAATTATGCAAAAAATAATTTTTTACTGTCGCAAATTTTAATTACACCACGGATTGCCTTTTCTATAGTAAATTATTCACAAATTAATTTTTTACTGTCGCAAATTTTAATTACGCCAGGGATTGCCTTTCTATAGTAAATTTTTCACAAATTAGTTTTTTACTGTCGCAAATTTTAATTGCGCCAGGGATTGCCTTTTCCATAGTAAATTTTTCAAAAAATAATTTTTTACTGTCGTAAGTTTTAATAGCGCCAGGGATTGCCTTTTCTGTAGTAAATTTTTGAAAAAATAATTTTATATTGTCGTAAATTTTAATTACGCCAGGGATTGCCTTTTCTATAGTAAATTTTTCAAAATTTAATTTTATACTGTCGCAAATTTTAATTGCGCCAGGGATTGCCTTTTCTATAGTAAATTATTCAAAAAATAATTTTTTACTGTCGCAAATTTTAATTACGCCAGGGATTGCCTTTTCTATAGTAAATTTTGCAAAAAATAATTTTTTACTGTCGCAAATTTTAACTGCGCCAGGGATTGCCTTTTCTATAGTAAATTATTCACAAATTATTTTTTTACTGTCGCAAATTTTAATTACGCCAGGGATTGCCTTTTCTATAGTAAATTTTTCACAAATTAATTTTTTACTGTCGCAAATTTTAATTGCGCCAGGGATTGCCGTTTCTATAGTAAATTTTTCAAAAATGAATTTTTTACTGTCGCAAATTTTAATTTCGCCAGGGATTGCCTTTTCTATAGTAAATTTTTTAAAAAATAATTTTTTACTGTCGCAAATTTTAATTGCGCCAGGGATTGCCTTTTCTATAGTAAATGTTGCAAAAAATAATTTTTTACTGTCGCAAATTTTAATTGCGCCAGGGATTGCCTTTTCTATAGTAAATTATTCAAAAAATAATTTTTTACTGTCGCAAATTTTAATTACGCCAGGGATTGCCTTTTCTATGGTAAATTTTTCAAAAAATAATTTTTTACTGTCGCAAATTTTAATTGCGCCAGGGATTGCCTTTTCTATAGTAAATTTTGCAAAAAATAATTTTTTACTGTCGCAAATTTTAATTGCGCCAGGGATTGCCTTTTCTATAGTAAATTATTCACAAATTAATTTTTTACTGTCGCAAATTTTAATTACGCCAGGGTTTGCCTTTTCTATAGTAAATTTTTCACAAATTAATTTTTTACTGTCGCAAATTTTAATTGCGCCAGGGATTGCCTTTTCTATAGTAAATTTTTCAAAAATTAATTTTTTACTGTCGCAAATTTTAATTGCGCCAGGGATTGCCTTTTCTATAGTAAATTTTGCAAAAAATAATTTTCTACTGTCGCAAATTTTAATTGCGTCAGGGATTGCCTTTTCTATAGTAAATTCTTCAAAAAATAATTTTTTACTGTCGCAAATTTTAATTGCGCCAGGGATTGCCTTTGCTATAGTAAATTATTCACAAATTAATTTTTTACTGTCGCAAATTTTAATTGCGCCAGGGATTGCCTTTTCTATAGTAAATTTTGCAAAAAAATAATTTTTTACTGTCGCAAATTTTAATTGGGCCAGGGATTGCCTTTTCTATAGTAAATTCTTCAAAAAATAAATTTTTACTGTCGCAAATTTTAATTGCGCCAGGGATTGCCTTTGCTATAGTAAATTATTCACAAATTAATTTTTTACTGTCGCAAATTTTAATTGGGCCAGGGATTGCCTTTTCTATAGTAAATTTTGCAAAAAATAATTTTCTACTGTCGCAAATTTTAATTACGCCAGGTATTGCCTTTTCTATAGTAAATTTTTCAAAATTTAATTTTATACTGTCGCATATTTTAATTGCGCCAGGGATTGCCTTTTCTATAGTAAATTTTGCAAAAAATAATTTTCTACTGTCGCAAATTTTAAGTGCGCCAGGTTGCCTTTTCTATAGTAAATTATTCAAAAAATTATTTTTTACTGTCGCAAATTTTAATTGCGCCAGGGATTGCCTTTTCTATAGTAAATTTTCTAAAAAATAATTTTCTACTGTCGCAAATTTTAATTACGCCAGGGATTGCCTTTTCTATAGTAAATTTTTCAAAATTTAATTTTATACTGTCGCAAATTTTAATTGCGCCAGGGATTGCCTTTTCTATAGTAAATTATTCAAAAAATAATTTTTTACTGTCGCAAATTTTAATTGCGCCAGGTATTGCCTTTTCTATAGTAAATTATTCACAAATTAATTTTTTACTGTCGCAAATTTTAATTACGCCAGGGATTGCCTTTTCTATAGTAAATTTTTCAAAATTTAATTTTATACTGTCGCAAATTTTAATTGCGCCAGGCATTGCCTTTTCTATAGTAAATTATTCAAAAAATAATTTTTTACTGTCGCAAATTTTAATTACACCAAGGATTTCCTTTTCTATAGTAAATTTTTCAAAAAATCATTTTTTACTGTCGCAAATTTTAACTGCGCCAGGGATTGCCTTTTCTATAGTAAATTATTCACAAATTAATTTTTTACTGTCGCAAATTTTAATTACGCCAGGGATTGCCTTTTCTATAGTAAATTTTTCACAAATTAATTTTTTACTGTCGCAAATTTTAATTGCGCCAGGGATTGCCTTTTCTATAGTAAATTTTTCAAAAAATTATTTTTTACTGTCGCAAATTTTAATTGCGCCAGGGATTGCCTTTTCTGTAGTATATGTTGCAAAAAATAATTTTTTACTCTCGCAAATTTTAATTGCGCCAGGGATTGCCTTTTCTATAGTAAATTATTCAAAAAATAATTTTTTACTGTCGCAAATTTTAATTACGCCAGGGATTGCCTTTTCTATAGTAAATTTTTCAAAAAATAATTTTTTACTATCGCAAATTTTAATTGCGCCAGGGATTGCCTTTTCTATAGTAAATTTTGCAAGAAATAATTTTTTACTGTCGCAAATTTTAATTGCGCCAGGGATTGCCTTTTCTATAGTAAATTATTCACAAATTAATTTTTTACTGTCGCAAATTTTAATTACGCCAGGGATTGCCTTTTCTATAGTAAATTTTTCACAAATTTATTTTTTACTGTCGCAAATTTTAATTGCGCCAGGGATTGCCTTTTCTATAGTAAATTTTTCAAAAATTAATTTTTTACTGTCGCAAATTTTAATTGCGCCAGGGATTGCCTTTTCTATAGTAAATTTTGCAAAAAATAATTTTCTACTGTCGCAAATTTTAATTGCGCCAGGGATTGCCTTTTCTATAGTAAATTCTTCAAAAAATAATTTTTTACTGTCGCAAATTTTAATTGCGCCAGGGATTGCCTTTGCTGTAGTAAATTATTCACAAATTAATTTTTTACTGTCGCAAATTTTAATTGCGCCAGGGATTGGATTTTCTATAGTAAATTTTGCAAAAAAATAATTTTTTACTGTCGCAAATTTTAATTGGGCCAGGGATTGCCTTTTCTATAGTAAATTTTGCAAAAAATAATTTTCTACTGTCGCAAATTTTAATTACGCCAGGGATTGCCTTTTCTATAGTAAATTTTTCAAAATTTAATTTTATATTGTCGCAAATTTTAATTGCGCCAGGGATTGCCTTTTCTATAGTAAATTTTGCAAAAAATAATTTTCTACTGTCGCAAATTTTAATTGCGCCAGGTTGCCTTTTCTATAGTAAATTATTCAAAAAATAATTTTTTACTGTCGCAAATTTTAATTGCGCCAGGGATTGCCTTTTCTATAGTAAATTTTCTAAAAAATAATTTTCTACTGTCGCAAATTTTAATTACGCCAGGGATTGCCTTTTCTATAGTAAATTTTTCAAAATTTAATTTTGTACTGTCGCAAATTTTAATTGCGCCAGGGATTGCCTTTTCTATAGTAAATTATTCACAAATTAATTTTTTACTGTCGCAAATTTTAATTACGCCAAGGATTGCCTTTTCTATAGTAAATTTTTCACAAATTAATTTTTTACTGTCGCAAATTTTTATTGCGCCAGGGATTGCCTTTTCTATAGTAAATTTTGCAAAAAAATAATTTTTTACTGTCGGAAATTTTAATTACGCCAGGGATTGCCTTTTCTATAGTAAATTTTTCAAAAAATAATTTTTTACTATCGCAAATTTTAATTGCGCCAGGGATTGCCTTTTCTGTAGTAAATGTTGCAAAAAATAATTTTTTACTCTCGCAAATTTTAATTGCGCCAGGGATTGCCTTTTCTATAGTAAATTATTCAAAAAATAATTTTTTACTGTCGGAAATTTTAATTACGCCAGGGATTGCCTTTTCTATAGTAAATTTTTCAAAAAATAATTTTTTACTATCGCAAATTTTAATTGCGCCAGGGATTGCCTTTTCTATAGTAAATTTTGCAAAAAATAATTTTTTACTGTCGCAAATTTTAATTGCGACAGGGATTGCCTTTTCTATAGTAAATTATTCAAAAATTAATTTTTTACTGTCGCAAATTTTAATTGCGCCAGGGATTGCCTTTTCTATAGTAAATTTTGCAAAAAAATAATTTTTTACTGTCGCAAATTTTAATTGGGCCAGGGATTGCCTTTTCTATAGTAAATTTTGCAAAAAATAATTTTCTACTGTCGCAAATTTTAATTACGCCAGGGATTGCCTTTTCTATAGTAAATTTTTCAAAATTTAATTTTATACTGTCGCAATTTTAATTGCGACAGGAATTGCCTTTTCTATAGTGAATTTTGCAAAAAATAATTTTCTACTGTCCCAAATTTTAATTGCGCCAGGTTGCATTTTCTATAGTAAATTATTCAAAAAATAATTTTTTACTGTCGCAAATTTTAATTGCGCCAGGGATTGCCTTTTCTATAGTAAATTTTCTAAAAATTAATTTTCTACTGTCGCAAATTTTAATTACGCCAAGGATTGCCTTTTCTATAGTAAATTTTTCAAAATTTAATTTTATACTGTCGCAAATTTTAATTGCGCCAGGGATTGCCTTTACTATAGTAAATTATTCAAAAAATAATTTTTTACTGTCGCAAATTTTAATTACGCCACGGATTGCCTTTTCTATAGCAAATTATTCACAAATTAATTTTTTACTGTCGCAAATTTGAATTACGCCAGGAATTGCCTTTCTATAGTAAATTTTTCACAAATAAGTTTTTTACTGTCGCAAATTTTAATTGCTCCAGGGATTGCCTTTTCTATAGTAAATTTTTCAAAAAATAATTTTTTACTGTCGCAAGTTTTAATAGCGCCAGGGATTGCCTTTTCTGTAGTAAATTTTTGAAAAAATAATTTTATATTGTCGTAAATTTTAATTACGCCAGGGATAGCCTTTTCTATAGTAAATTTTTCAAAATTTAATTTTATACTGTCGCAAATTTTAATTGCGCCAGGGATTGCCTTTTCTATAGTAAATTATTCAAAAAATAATTTTTTACTGTCGCAAATTTTAATTACGCCAGGGATTGCCTTTTCTATAGTAAATTTTGCAAAAAATAATTTTTTACTGTCGCAAATTTTAACTGCGCCAGGGATTGCCTTTTCTATAGTAAATTATTCACAAATTAATTTTTTGCTGTCGCAAATTTTAATTACGCCAGGGATTGCCTTTTCTATAGTAAATTTTTCACAAATTAATTTTTTACTGTCGCAAATTTTAATTGCGCCAGGGATTGCCGTTTCTATAGTAATTTTTTCAAAAATGAATTATTTACTGTCGCAAAGTTTAATTGCGCCAGGGATTGCCTTTTCTATAGTAAATTTTTCAAAAAATAATTTTTTACTGTCGCAAATTTTAATTGCAGGGATTGCCTTTTCTATAGTAAATGTTGCAAAAAATAATTTTTTACTGTCGCAAATTTTAATTGCGCCAGGGATTGCCTTTTCTATAGTAAATTATTCAAAAAATAATTTTTTACTGTCGCAAATTTTAAATACGCCAGGGATTGCCTTTTCTATAGTAAATTTTTCAAAAATTAATTTTTTACTGTCGAAAATTTTAATTACGCCAGGGATTGCCTTTTCAAAAAATAATTTTTTACTGTCGCAAATTTTAATTGCGCCAGGGATTGCCTTTTCTATAGTAAATTTTGCAAAAAAAAATTTTTTACTGTCGCAAATTTTAATTGCGCCAGGGATTGCCTTTTCTATAGTAAATTTTCTAAAAAATAATTTTCTACTGTCGCAAATTTTAATTACGCCAGGGATTGCCTTTTCTATAGTAAATTTTTCAAAATTTAATTTTATACTGTCGCAAATTTTAATTGCGCCAGGGATTGCCTTTTCTATAGTAAATTATTCAAAAAATATTTTTTTACTGTCGCAAATTTTAATTACGGCACGGATTGCCTTTTCTATAGTAAATTATTCACAAATTAATTTTTTACTGTCGCAAATTTTAATTACGCCAGGGATTGCCTTTCTATAGTAAATTTTTCACAAATTAGTTTTTTACTGTCGCAAATTTTAATTGCGCCAGGGATTGCCTTTTCTATAGTAAATTTTTCAACAAATAATTTTTTACTGTCGCAAGTTTTAATAGCGCCAGGGATTGCCTTTTCTGTAGTAAATTTTTGAAAAAATAATTTTATATTGTCGTAAATTTTAATTACGCCAGGGATTGCCTTTTCTATAGTAAATTTTTCAAAATTTAATTTTATACTGTCGCAAATTTTAATTGCGCCAGGGATTGCCTTTTCTATAGTAAATTATTCAAAAAATAATTTTTTACTGTCGCAAATTTTAATTACACCAAGGATTTCCTTTTCTATAGTAAATTTTTCAAAAAATCATTTTTTACTGTCGCAAATTTTAACTGCGCCAGGGATTGCCTTTTCTATAGTAAATTATTCACAAATTAATTTTTTACTGTCGCAAATTTTAATTACGCCAGGGATTGCCTTTTCTATAGTAAATTTTTCACAAATTAATTTTTTACTGTCGCAAATTTTAATTGCGCCAGGGATTGCCTTTTCTATAGTAAATTTTTCAAAAAATAATTTTTTACTGTCGCAAATTTTAATTGCGCCAGGGATTGCCTTTTCTGTAGTATATGTTGCAAAAAATAATTTTTTACTCTCGCAAATTTTAATTGCGCCAGGGATTGCCTTTTCTATAGTAAATTATTCAAAAAATAATTTTTTACTGTCGCAAATTTTAATTACGCCAGGGATTGCCTTTTCTATAGTAAATTTTTCAAAAAATAATTTTTTACTATCGCAAATTTTAATTGCGCCAGGGATTGCCTTTTCTATAGTAAATTTTGCAAGAAATAATTTTTTACTGTCGCAAATTTTAATTGCGCCAGGGATTGCCTTTTCTATAGTAAATTATTCACAAATTAATTTTTTACTGTCGCAAATTTTAATTACGCCAGGGATTGCCTTTTCTATAGTAAATTTTTCACAAATTTATTTTTTACTGTCGCAAATTTTAATTGCGCCAGGGATTGCCTTTTCTATAGTAAATTTTTCAAAAATTAATTTTTTACTGTCGCAAATTTTAATTGCGCCAGGGATTGCCTTTTCTATAGTAAATTTTGCAAAAAATAATTTTCTACTGTCGCAAATTTTAATTGCGCCAGGGATTGCCTTTTCTATAGTAAATTCTTCAAAAAATAATTTTTTACTGTCGCAAATTTTAATTGCGCCAGGGATTGCCTTTGCTGTAGTAAATTATTCACAAATTAATTTTTTACTGTCGCAAATTTTAATTGCGCCAGGGATTGGATTTTCTATAGTAAATTTTGCAAAAAAATAATTTTTTACTGTCGCAAATTTTAATTGGGCCAGGGATTGCCTTTTCTATAGTAAATTTTGCAAAAAATAATTTTCTACTGTCGCAAATTTTAATTACGCCAGGGATTGCCTTTTCTATAGTAAATTTTTCAAAATTTAATTTTATATTGTCGCAAATTTTAATTGCGCCAGGGATTGCCTTTTCTATAGTAAATTTTGCAAAAAATAATTTTCTACTGTCGCAAATTTTAATTGCGCCAGGTTGCCTTTTCTATAGTAAATTATTCAAAAAATAATTTTTTACTGTCGCAAATTTTAATTGCGCCAGGGATTGCCTTTTCTATAGTAAATTTTCTAAAAAATAATTTTCTACTGTCGCAAATTTTAATTACGCCAGGGATTGCCTTTTCTATAGTAAATTTTTCAAAATTTAATTTTGTACTGTCGCAAATTTTAATTGCGCCAGGGATTGCCTTTTCTATAGTAAATTATTCACAAATTAATTTTTTACTGTCGCAAATTTTAATTACGCCAAGGATTGCCTTTTCTATAGTAAATTTTTCACAAATTAATTTTTTACTGTCGCAAATTTTTATTGCGCCAGGGATTGCCTTTTCTATAGTAAATTTTGCAAAAAAATAATTTTTTACTGTCGGAAATTTTAATTACGCCAGGGATTGCCTTTTCTATAGTAAATTTTTCAAAAAATAATTTTTTACTATCGCAAATTTTAATTGCGCCAGGGATTGCCTTTTCTGTAGTAAATGTTGCAAAAAATAATTTTTTACTCTCGCAAATTTTAATTGCGCCAGGGATTGCCTTTTCTATAGTAAATTATTCAAAAAATAATTTTTTACTGTCGGAAATTTTAATTACGCCAGGGATTGCCTTTTCTATAGTAAATTTTTCAAAAAATAATTTTTTACTATCGCAAATTTTAATTGCGCCAGGGATTGCCTTTTCTATAGTAAATTTTGCAAAAAATAATTTTTTACTGTCGCAAATTTTAATTGCGACAGGGATTGCCTTTTCTATAGTAAATTATTCACAAATTAATTTTTTACTGTCGCAAATTTTAATTACGCCAGGGATTGCCTTTTCTATAGTAAATATTTCACAAATTTATTTTTTACTGTCGCAAATTTTAATTGCGCCAGGGATTGCCTCTTCTATAGTAAATTCTTCAAAAAATAATTTTTTACTGTCGCAAATTTTAATTGCGCCAGGGATTGCCTTTGCTGTAGTAAATTATTCACAAATTAATTTTTTACTGTCGCAAATTTTAATTGCGCCAGGGATTGCCTTTTCTATAGTAAATTTTTCAAAAATTAATTTTTTACTGTCGCAAATTTTAACTGCGCCAGGGATTGCCTTTTCTATAGTAAATTTTGCAAAAAATAATTTTCTACTGTCGCAAATTTTAATTGCGCCAGGGATTGCCTTTTCTATAGTAAATTCTTCAAAAAATAATTTTTTACTGTCGCAAATTTTAATTGCGCCAGGGATTGCCTTTGCTGTAGTAAATTATTCAAAAATTAATTTTTTACTGTCGCAAATTTTAATTGCGCCAGGGATTGCCTTTTCTATAGTAAATTTTGCAAAAAAATAATTTTTTACTGTCGCAAATTTTAATTGGGCCAGGGATTGCCTTTTCTATAGTAAATTTTGCAAAAAATAATTTTCTACTGTCGCAAATTTTAATTACGCCAGGGATTGCCTTTTCTATAGTAAATTTTTCAAAATTTAATTTTATACTGTCGCAAATTTTAATTGCGACAGGAATTGCCTTTTCTATAGTGAATTTTGCAAAAAATAATTTTCTACTGTCCCAAATTTTAATTGCGCCAGGTTGCATTTTCTATAGTAAATTATTCAAAAAATAATTTTTTACTGTCGCAAATTTTAATTGCGCCAGGGATTGCCTTTTCTATAGTAAATTTTCTAAAAATTAATTTTCTACTGTCGCAAATTTTAATTACGCCAAGGATTGCCTTTTCTATAGTAAATTTTTCAAAATTTAATTTTATACTGTCGCAAATTTTAATTGCGCCAGGGATTGCCTTTACTATAGTAAATTATTCAAAAAATAATTTTTTACTGTCGCAAATTTTAATTACGCCACGGATTGCCTTTTCTATAGCAAATTATTCACAAATTAATTTTTTACTGTCGCAAATTTTAATTACGCCAGGAATTGCCTTTCTATAGTAAATTTTTCACAAATAAGTTTTTTACTGTCGCAAATTTTAATTGCTCCAGGGATTGCCTTTTCTATAGTAAATTTTTCAAAAAATAATTTTTTACTGTCGCCAGTTTTAATAGCGCCAGGGATTGCCTTTTCTGTAGTAAATTTTTGAAAAAATAATTTTATATTGTCGTAAATTTTAATTACGCCAGGGATAGCCTTTTCTATAGTAAATTTTTCAAAATTTAATTTTATACTGTCGCAAATTTTAATTGCGCCAGGGATTGCCTTTTCTATAGTAAATTATTCAAAAAATAATTTTTTACTGTCGCAAATTTTAATTACGCCAGGGATTGCCTTTTCTATAGTAAATTTTGCAAAAAATAATTTTTTACTGTCGCAAATTTTAACTGCGCCAGGGATTGCCTTTTCTATAGTAAATTATTCACAAATTAATTTTTTGCTGTCGCAAATTTTAATTACGCCAGGGATTGCCTTTTCTATAGTAAATTTTTCACAAATTAATTTTTTACTGTCGCAAATTTTAATTGCGCCAGGGATTGCCGTTTCTATAGTAATTTTTTCAAAAATGAATTATTTACTGTCGCAAATTTTAATTGCGCCAGGGATTGCCTTTTCTATAGTAAATTTTTCAAAAAATAATTTTTTACTGTCGCAAATTTTAATTGCAGGGATTGCCTTTTCTATAGTAAATGTTGCAAAAAATAATTTTTTACTGTCGCAAATTTTAATTGCGCCAGGGATTGCCTTTTCTATAGTAAATTATTCAAAAAATAATTTTTTACTGTCGCAAATTTTAAATACGCCAGGGATTGCCTTTTCTATAGTAAATTTTTCAAAAATTAATTTTTTACTGTCGAAAATTTTAATTACGCCAGGGATTGCCTTTTCAAAAATAATTTTTTAACTGTCGCAAATTTTAATTGCGCCAGGGATTGCCTTTTCTATAGTAAATTTTGCAAAAAATAATTTTTTACTGTCGCAAATTTTAATTGCGCCAGGGATTGCCTTTTCTATAGTAAATTTTCTAAAAAATAATTTTCTACTGTCGCAAATTTTAATTACGCCAGGGATTGCCTTTTCTATAGTAAATTTTTCAAAATTTAATTTTATACTGTCGCAAATTTTAATTGCGCCAGGGATTGCCTTTTCTATAGTAAATTATTCAAAAAATATTTTTTTACTGTCGCAAATTTTAATTACGGCACGGATTGCCTTTTCTATAGTAAATTATTCACAAATTAATTTTTTACTGTCGCAAATTTTAATTACGCCAGGGATTGCCTTTCTATAGTAAATTTTTCACAAATTAGTTTTTTACTGTCGCAAATTTAATTGCGCCAGGGATTGCCTTTTCTATAGTAAATTTTTCAACAAATAATTTTTTACTGTCGCAAGTTTTAATAGCGCCAGGGATTGCCTTTTCTGTAGTAAATTTTTGAAAAAATAATTTTATATTGTCGTAAATTTTAATTACGCCAGGGATTGCCTTTTCTATAGTAAATTTTTCAAAATTTAATTTTATACTGTCGCAAATTTTAATTGCGCCAGGGATTGCCTTTTCTATAGTAAATTTTGCAAAAAATAATTTTCTACTGTCGCAAATTTTAATTACGCCAAGGATTGCCTTTTCTATAGTAAATTTTTCAAAATTTAATTTTATACTGTCGCAAATTTTAATTGCGCCAGGGATTGCCTTTTCTATAGTAAATTATTCAAAAAATAATTTTTTACTGTCGCAAATTTTAATTACGCCACGGATTGCCTTTTCTATAGCAAATTATTCACAAATTAATTTTTTACTGTCGCAAATTTTAATTACGCCAGGGATTGCCTTTCTATAGTAAATTTTTCACAAATTAGTTTTTTACTGTCGCAAATTTTAATTGCGCCAGGGATTGCCTTTTCTATAGTAAATTTTTCAAAAAATAATTTTTTACTGTCGCAAGTTTTAATAGCGCCAGGGGTTGCCTTTTCTGTAGTAAATTTTTGAAAAAATAATTTTATATTGTCGTAAATTTTAATTACGCCAGGGATAGCCTTTTCTATAGCAAATTTTTCAAAATTTAATTTTATACTGTCGCAAATTTTTATTGCGCCAGGGATTGCCTTTTCTATAGTAAATTATTCAAAAAATAATTTTTTACTGTCGCAAATTTTAATTACGCCAGGGATTGCCTTTTCTATAGTAAATTTTGCAAAAAATAATTTTTTACTGTCGCAAATTTTAACTGCGCCAGGGATTGCCTTTTCTATAGTAAATTATTCACAAATTAATTTTTTACTGTCGCAAATTTTAATTACGCCCGGGTTTGCCTTTTCTATAGTAAATTTTTCACAAATTAATTTTTTACTGTCGCAAATTTTAATTGCGCCAGGGATTGCCGTTTCTATAGTAATTTTTTCAAAAATGAATTATTTACTATCGCAAATTTTAATTGCGCCAGGGATTGCCTTTTCTATAGTAAATTTTTCAAAAAATAATTTTTTACTGTCGCAAATTTTAATTGCAGGGATTGCCTTTTCTATAGTAAATGTTACAAAAAATAATTTTTTACTGTCGCAAATTTTAATTGCGCCAGGGATTGCCTTTTCTATAGTAAATTATTCAAAAAATAATTTTTTACTGTCGCAAATTTTAAATACGCCAGGGATTGCCTTTTCTATAGTAAATTTTTCAAAAATTAATTTTTTACTGTCGAAAATTTTAATTACGCCAGGGATTGCCTTTTCTATAGTAAATTTTTCAAAAAATAATTTTTTACTGTCGCAAATTTTAATTGCAGGGATTGCCTTTTCTATAGTAAATGTTGCAAAAAATAATTTTTTTCTGTCGCAAATTTTAATTGCGCCAGGGATTGCCTTTTCTATAGTAAATTATTCAAAAAATAATTTTTTACTGTCGCAAATTTTAAATACGCCAGGGATTGCCTTTTCTATAGTAATTTTTCAAAAATTAATTTTTTACTGTCGAAAATTTTAATTACGCCAGGGATTGCCTTTTCTATAGTAAATTTTTCAAAAAATAATTTTTTACTCTCGCAAGTTTTAATAGCGCCAGGGATTGCCTTTTCTGTAGTAAATTTTTCAAAAAATAATTTTATATTGTCGTAAATTTTAATTACGCCAGGGATTGCCTTTTCTATAGTAAATTTTTCAAAATTTAATTTTATACTGTCGCAAATTTTAATTGCGCCAGGGATTGCCTTTTCTATAGTAAATTATTCAAAAAATAATTTTTTACTGTCGCAAATTTTAATTACGCCAGGGATTGCCTTTTCTATAGTAAATTTTTCAAAAAATAATTTTTTACTGTCGCAAATTTTAACTGCGCCAGGGATTGCCTTTTCTATAGTAAATTATTCACAAATTAATTTTTTACTGTCGCAAATTTTAATTACGCCAGGGATTGCCTTTTCTATAGTAAATTTTTCACAAATTAATTTTTTACTGTCGCAAATTTTAATTGCGCCAGGGATTGCCGTTTCTATAGTAAATTTTTCAAAAATGAATTTTTACTGTCGCAAATTTTAATTGCGCCAGGGATTGCCTTTTCTATAGTAAATTTTTCAAAAAATAATTTTTTACTGTCGCAAATTTTAATTGCGCCAGGGATTGCCTTTTCTATAGTAAATGTTGCAAAAAATAATTTTTTACTGTCGCAAATTTTAATTGCGCCAGGGATTGCCTTTTCTATAGTAAATTATTCACAAATTAATTTTTTACTGTCGCAAATTTTAATTACGCCAGGGATTGCCTTTTCTATAGTAAATTTTTCACAAATTAATTTTTTACTGTCGCAAATTTTAATTGCGCCAGGGATTGCCTTTTCTATAGTAAATTTTTCAAATATTAATTTTTTACTGTCGCAAATTTTAATTGCGCCAGGGATTGCCTTTTCTATAGTAAATTTTGCAAAAAATAATTTTCTACTGTCGCAAATTTTAATTGCGTCAGGGATTGCCTTTTCTATAGTAAATTCTTCAAAAAATAATTTTTTACTGTCGCAAATTTTAATTGCGCCAGGGATTGCCTTTGCTATAGTAAATTATTCACAAATTAATTTTTTACTGTCGCAAATTTTTATTGCGCCAGGGATTGCCTTTTCTATAGTAAATTTTGCAAAAAAATAATTTTTTACTGTCGCAAATTTTATTTGCGCCAGGGATTGCCTTTTCTACAGTAAATTTTTCAAAAAATAATTTTTTACTGTCGCAAATTTTAATTACGCCAGGGATTGCCTTTTCTACAGTAAATTTTTCAAAAAATAATTTTTTACTGTCGCAAATTTTAATTGCGGCAGGGATTGCCTTTTCTACAGTAAATTTTTCAAAACATAATTTTTTTCTGTCGCAAATTTTAATTGCGCCAGGGATTGCCTTTTCTATATTAAATTTTCAAAAAATAATTTTCTACTGTCGCAAATTTTAATTACGCCAGGGATTGCCTTTTCTATAGTAAATTTTTCAAAATTTAATTTTATACTGTCGCAAATTTTAATTGCGCCAGGGATTTCCTTTTCTATAGTAAATTTTGCAAAAAATAATTTTCTACTGTCGCAAATTTTAATTGCGCCAGGTATTGCCTTTTCTATAGTAAATTTTTCAAAAAATAATTTTTTACTGTCGCAAATTTTAATTGCGCCAGGGATTGCCTTTTCTATAGTAAATTATTCACAAATTAATATTTTACTGTCGCAAATTTTAATTACGCCAAGGATTGCCTTTTATATAGTATATTTTTCACAAATTAGTTTTTTACTGTCGCAGATTTTAATTGCGCCAGGGATTGCCTTTTCAATAGTAAATTTTTCAAAAATTAATTTTTTACTGTCGCAAATTTTAATTGCGCCAGGGATTGCCTTTTCTATAGTAAATTTTTCAAAAAAAAGTTTTTACTATCGCAAATTTTAATTGCGCCAGGGATTGCCTTTTCTATAGTAAATTTTGCAAAAAATAATTTTTTACTGTCGCAAATTTTAATTACGCCAGGGATTGCCTTTTCTATAGTAAATTATTCACAAAGTAATTTTTTACTGTCGCAAATTTTAATTGCGCCAGGGATTGCCTTTTCTATAGTAAATTTTGCAAAAAATAATTTTTTACTGTCGCAAATTTTAATTGCGCCAGGTATTGCCTTTTCTATAGTAAATTTTTCAAGAAACAATTTTTTACTGCCGCAAATTTTAATTGCGCCAGGGATTGCCTTTTCTATAGTAAATTTTTCAAAAATTGATTTTTTACTGTCGCAAATTTTAATTGCGCCAGGAATTGCCTTTTCTATAGTAAATTTTTCAAAATTTAATTTTATACTGTCGCAAATTTTAATTGCGCCAGGGATTGCCTTTTCTATAGTAAATTATTCAAAAAATAATTTATTACTGTCGCAAATTTTAATTACGCCAGGGAATGCCTTTTCTATAGTAAATTTTAAAAAAAAATATTTTTTTACTGTCGCAAATTTTAATTGCGTCAGGGATTGCCTTTTCTATAGTAAATTATTCACAAATTAGTTTTTTACTGTCGCAAATTTTAATTACGCCAGGGATTGCCTTTTCTATAGTAAATTTTTCACAAATTAATTTTTTACTGTCGCAAATTTTAATTGCGGCAGGGATTGCCTTTTCTATAGTAAATTTTTCAAAATTTAATTTTTTAATCTCGCAAATTTTAAATACGCCAGGGATTGCGTTTTCTATAGTAAATTATTCAAAAAATAATTTTTTACTGTCGCAAATTTTAATTGCGCCAGGGATTGCCTTTTCTATAGTAAATTATTCAAAAAATAATTTTTTACTGTCGCAAATTTTAATTGCGCCAGGGATTGCCTTTTCTACAGTAAATTTTTCAAAAAATTATTTTTTACTGTCGCAAATTTTAATTACGCCAGGGATTGCCTTTTCTACAGTAAATTTTTCAAAAAATAATTTCTTACTCGCGCAAATTTTAATTGCGCCAGGGATTGCCTTTTCTATAGTAAATTATTCAAAAAATAATTTTTTACTGTCGCAAATTTTAATTACGCCAAGGATTGCCTTTTCTGTAGTAAAATTTGCAAAAAATTATTTTCTACTGTCGCAAATTTTAATTGCGCCAGGGATTGCCTTTTCTATAGTAAATTTTGCAGAAAATAATTTTCTACTGTCGCAAATTTTAATTGCGCCAGGGATTGCCTCTTCTAAAGTAAATTTTTTAAAAAAATAATTTTTTACTGTCGCAAATTTTAATTGCGCCAGGGATTGCCTTTGCTATATTAAATTATTCACAAATTAATTTTTTATTGTCGCAAATTTTAATTACGCCAGGGATTGCCTCTTCTATAGTAAATATTTCACAAATTAATTTTTTACTGTCGCAAATTTTAATTGCGCCAGGGATTGCCTTTTCTATAGTAAATTTTTCAAAAATTAATTTTTTTCTGTCGCAAATTTAATTGCGCCAGGGATTGCCTTTTCTATAGTAAATTTTTCAAAAAATAATTTTTTACTGTCGCAAATTTTAATTGCGCCAGGGATTGCATTTTCTATAGTATATTTTGGAAAAAAATAATTTTTTACTGTCGCAAATTTTAATTTCGCCAGGGATTGCCTTTTCTATAGTAAATTTTTCAAAAAATAATTTTTTACTGTTGCAAGTTTTAATTGCGCCAGGGATTGCCTTTTCTGTAGTAAATTTTTCAAAAAATAATTTTATACTGTCGCAAATTTTAATTGCTCCAGGGATTGCCTTTTCTGTAGTAAATTTTTCAAAAATTAATTTTTTACTGTCGCAAAATTTATTTGCGCCAGGGATTGCCTTTTCTACAGTAAATTTTTCAAAAAAAGATTTTTTACTGTCGCAAATTTTAATTACGCCAGGGATTGCCTTTTCTACAGTAAATTTTTCAAAAAATAATTTTTTACTGTCGCAAATTTTAATTGCGGCAGGGATTGCCTTTTCTACAGTACATTTTTCAAAAAATAATTTTTTACTGTCGCAAATTTTAATTACGCCAGGGATTGCCTTTTCTATAGTAAATTATTCACAAATTAGTTTTTTACTGTCGCAAATTTTAATTACGCCAGGGATTGCCTTTTCTATAGTAAATTATTCACAAATTAATTTTTTACTGTCGCAAATTTTAATTACGCCAGGGATTGCCTTTCCTATAGTAAATTATTCACAAATTAGTTTTTTACTGTCGCAAATTTTAATTGCGCCAGGGATTGCCTTTTCTATAGTAAATTTTTCAAAAATTAATTTTTTACTGTCGCAAATTTTAATTGCGCCAGGGATTGCCTTTTTATAGTAAATTTTTCAAAAAATAAGTTTTTACTATCGCAAATTTTAATTGCGCCAGGGATTGCCTTTTCTATAGTAAATTTTGCAAAAAATAATTTTTTACTGTCGCAAATTTTAATTACGCCAGGGATTGCCTTTCCTATAGTAAATTATTCACACATTAATTATTTACTGTCGCAAATTTTAATTGCGCCAGGGATTGCCTTTTCTATAGTAAATTTTGCAAAAAAAAAATTTTATTGTCGCAAATTTTAATTGCGCCAGGGATTGCTTTTTCTATAGTAAATTTTTCAAGAAACAATTTTTTACTGTCGCAAATTTTAATTGCGCCAAGGATTGCCTTTTCTATAGTAAATTTTTCAAAAATAAATTTTTTACTGTCGCAAATTTTAATAGCGCCAGGTATTGCCTTTTCTATAGTAAATTTTTCAAAATTTAATTTTATACTGTCGCAAATTTTATTTGCGCCAGGGATTGCTTTTTCTATAGTAAATTATTCAAAAAATAATTTATTACTGTCGCAAATTTTAATTACGCCAGGGATTGCCTTTTCTATAGTAAATTTTTCAATAAATATTTTTTTACTGTCGCAAATTTTAATTGCGTCAGGGATTGCCTTTTCTATAGTAAATTTTTCAAAAATTAATTTTTTACTGTCTCAAATTTTAATTGCGCCAGGGATTGCCTTTTCTATAGTAAATTTTTCAAAAAATAATTTTTTATTGTCGCAAATTTTAATTGCGCCAGGGATTGCCTTTTCTATAGTAAATTTTGCAAAAAATAATTTTTTACTGTAGCAAATTTTAATTGCGCCAGGGATTGCCTTTTCTACAGTAAATTTTTCAAAAAATAATTTTTTACTTTCGCAAGTTTTAATTGCGCCAGGGATTGTCTTTTCTGTAGTAAATTTTTCAAAAAATAATTTTTTACTGTCGCAAATATTAATTGCGCCAGGGATTGCCTTTTCTATAGTAAATTTTTCAAAAAATAATATTTTACTGTCGCAAGTTTTAATTGCGCCAGGGATTGCCTTTTCTGTAGTAAATTTTTCAAAAAATAATTTTATACTGTCGCAAATTTTAATTGCGCCAGGGATTGCCTTTTCTATAGTAAATTTTTCAAAAATTAATTTTTTACTGTCGCAAATTTTAATTGCGCCAGGGATTGTCTTTTCTGTAGTAAATTTTTCAAAAAATAATTTTTTACTGTCGCAAATTTTAATTGCGCCAGGGATTGCCTTTTCTATAGTAAATTTTTCAAAAAATAATTTTTTACTGTCGCAAGTTTTAATTGCGCCAGGGATTGCCTTTTCTGTAGTAAATTTTTCAAAAAAATAATTTTATACTGCCGCAAATTTTAATTGCGCCAGGGATTGCCTTTTCTATAGTAAATTTTTCAAAAATTAATTTTTTACTGTCGCAAATTTTAATTGCGCCAGGGATTGCCTTTTCTATAGTAAATTTTTCAAAAAATAATTTTTTACTGTCACAAATTTTAATTACGCCAAGGATTGCCTTTTCTATAGTAAATTTTTCACAAATTAATTTTTTACTGTCGCAAATTTTAATTGCGGCAGGGATTGCCTTTTCTATAGTAAATTTTTCAAAAATTAATTTTTTACTGTCTCAAATTTTAATTGCGACAGGGATTGCCTTTTCTATAGTAATTTTTTCAAAAAATAATATTTTACTGTCGCAAGTTTTAATTGCGCCAGGGATTGCCTTTTCTGTAGTAAATTTTTCAAAAAATAATTTTTTACTGTCGCAAGTTTTAATTACGCCAGGGATTGCCTTTTCTATAGTAAATTTTTCAAAATTTAATTTTTTACTCTCGCAAATTTTAAATACGCCAGGGATTGCCTTTTCTGTAGTAAATTATTCAAAAAATAATTTTTTACTGTCGCAAATTTTAATTGCGCCAGGGATTGCCTTTTCTATAGTAAATCATTCAAAAAATAATTTTTTACTGTCGCAAATTTTAATTGCGCCAGGGATTGCCTTTTCTACAGTAAATTTTTCAAAAAATAATTTTGTACTGTCGCAAATTTTAATTACGCCAAGGATTTCCTTTTCTACAGTAAATTTTTCAAAAAATAATTTTTTACTCTCGTAAATTTTAATTGCGCCAGGGATTGCCTTTTCTATAGTAAATTATACAAAAAATAATTTTTTACTGTCACAAATTTTAATTGCGCCAAGGATTGCCTTTTCTATAGTAAAATTTGCAAAAAATAATTTTCTACTGTCGCAAATTTTAATTGCGCCAGGGATTGCCTTTACTATAGTAAATTTTGCAAAAAATAATTTTCTACTGTCGCAAATTTTAATTGCGCCAGGGATTGCCTTTTCGATAATAAATTTTTTAAAAAAATAATTTTTTTCTGTCGCAAATTTTAATTGCGCCAGGGATTGCCTTTTCTATATTAAATTATTCACAAATTAATTTTTTACTGTCGCAAATTTTAATTACGCCAGGGATTGCCTCTTCTATAGTAAATTTTTCACAAATTAATTTTTTATTGTCGCAAATTTTAATTGCGCCAGGGATTGCCTTTTCTATAGTAAATTTTTCAAAAATTAATTTTTTTCTATCGCAAATTTTAATTGAGCCAGGGATTGCCTTTTCTATTGTAAATTTTAAAAAAAATAATTTTTTACTGTCGCAAATTTTAATTGCGCCAGAGATTGCCTTCTCTATAGTATATTTGGCAAAAAATAATTTTTTACTGTCGCAAATTTTAATTACGCCCGGGATTGCCTTTTCTATAGTAAATTTTTCAAAAAATAATTTTTTACTGTCGCAAGTTTTAATTGCGCCAGGGATTGCCTTTTCTGTAGTAAATTTTTCAAAAAATAATTTTATACTGTCGCAAATTTTAATTACGCCAGGGATTGCCTTTTCTATAGTAAATTTTTCAAAATTTAATTTTATACTGTCGCAAATTCTAATTGCGCCAGGGATTGCCTTTCTATAGTAAATTATTCAAAAAATAATTTTTTACTGTCGCAAATTTTAGTTACGCCAGGGATTGCCTTTTCTATAGTAAATTATTCAAAAAATATTTTTTTACTGTCGCAAATTTTAATTGCGCCAGAGATTGCCTTTTCTATAGTAAATTATTCAAAAAATAATTTTTGACTGTCACAAATTTTAATTACGCCAAGGATTGCCTTTTCTATAGTAAAATTTGCAAAAAATAATTTTCTACTGTCGCAAATTTTAATTGCGCCAGGGATTGCCTTTTCTATAGTAAATTTTGCAAAAAATAATTTTCTACTGTCGCAAATTTTAATTGCTCCAGGGATTGCCTTTTGTATAATAAATTTTTTAAAAAAATAATTTTTTTCTGTCGCAAATTTTAATTGCGCCAGGGATTGCCTTTTCTATATTAAATTATTCACAAATTAATTTTTAACTGTCGCAAATTTTAATTACGCCAGGGATTGCCTCTTCTATAGTAAATTTTTCACAAATTAATTTTTTACTGTCGCAAATTTTAATTGCGCCAGGGATTGCCTTTTCTATAGTAAATTTTTCAAAAATTAATTTTTTTCTATCGCAAATTTTAATTGCGCCAGGGATTGCCTTTTCTATAGTAAATTTTAAAAAAAATAATTTTTTACTGTCGCAAATTTTAATTGCGCCAGGGATTGCCTTTTCTATAGTATATTTGGCAAAAAATAATTTTTTACTGTCGCAAATTTTAATTACGCCAGGGATTGCCTTTTCTATAGTAAATTTTTCAAAAAATAATTTTTTACTGTCGCAAGTTTTAATTGCGCCAGGGATTGCCTTTTCTGTAGTAAATTTTTCAAAAAATAATTTTATACTGTCGCAAATTTTAATTACGCCAGGGATTGCCTTTTCTATAGTAAATTTTTCAAAATTTAATTTTATACTGTCGCAAATTCTAATTGCGCCAGGGATTGCCTTTGCTGCAGTAAATTTTTCAAAAATTAATTTTTTACTGTCGCAAATTTTATTTGCCCCAGGGATTGCCTTATCTACAGTAAATTTTTCAAGAAATAATTTTTTACTGTCGCAAATTTTAATTAAGCCAGGAATTGCCTTTTCTACAGTAAATTTTTCAAAAAATATTTTTTTTTGTCGCAAATTTTAATTACGGCAGGGATTGCCTTTTCTACAGTAAATTTTTCAAAAAATAATTTTTTACTGCCGCAAATTTTAATTGCGCCAGGGATTGCCTTTTCTATAGTAAATTTGGCAAAAAATAATTTTCCGCTGTCGCAAATTTTAATTACGCCAGCGATTGCCTTTTCTATAGTAAATTTTTCAAAATTTAATTTTATACTGTCGCAAAATTTAATTGCGCCAGGGATTGCCTTTTCTATAGTAAATTTTGCAAAAAATAATTTTCTACTGTCGCAAATTTTAATTGCGCCAGGGATTGCCTTTTCTATAGTAAATTTTTCAAAAAATAATTTTTTACTGTCGCAAATTTTAATTGCGTCAAGGATTGCCTTTTCTATAGTAAATTTTTCACAAATTAATTTTTACTGTCGCAAATTTGAATTACGCCAGGGATTGCCTTATCTATAGTAAATTTTTCACAAATTAATTTTTACTGTCGCAAATTTGAATTACGCCAGGGATTGCCTTATCTATAGTAAATTTTTCACAAATTAGTTTTTTACTGTCGCAAATTTTAATTGCGCCAGGGATTGCCTTTTCTATAGTAAATTTTTCAAAATATAATTTTTTATTGTCGCAAATTTTAATTGCGGCAGGGATTACCTCCTCTACAGTAAATTTTTCAAAAAATAATTTTTTACTGCCGCAAATTTTAATTGCGCCAGGGATTGCCTTTTCTATAGTAAATTTTGCAAAAAATAATTTTCTACTGTCGCAAATTTTAATTACGCCAGGGATTTCCTTTTCTATGGTAAATTTTTCAAAATTTAATTTTATACTGTCGCAAATTTTAATTGCGCCAGGGATTGCCTTTTCTATAGTAAATTTTGCAAAAAATAATTTTCTACTGTCCCAAATTTTAATTGCGCCAGGGATTGCCTTTTCTACAGTAAATTTTTCAAAAAATAATTTTTGACTGTCGCAAATTTTAATTGCGCCAGGGATAGCCTTTTCTGTAGTAAATTTTTCAAAAATTAATTTTTTACTGTCGCAAATTTTATTTGCGCCAGGGATTGCCTTTTCTACAGTAAATTTTTCAAAAAATATTTTTATACTGTCGCAAATTTTAATTACGCCAGGGATTGCCTTTTCAATAGTAAATTTTTCAAAAATTAATTTTTTACTGTCGCAAATTTTAATTGCGCCAGGGATTGCCTTTTCTATAGTAAATTTTTCAAAAATTAATTTTTTTTGTCGCAAATTTTAATTGCGCCAGGGATTGCCTTTTCTACAGTAAATTTTTCAAAAAATAATTTTATACTGTCGCAAATTTTAATTGCGGCAGGGATTGCCTTTTCTGTAGTAAATTTTTCAAAAATAATTTTATACTGTCGCAAATTTTAATTACGCCAGGGATTGCCTTTTCTATAGTAAATTTTTCAAAATTTAGTTTTTTACTGTCGCAAATTTTAACTACGCCAGGGATTGCCTTTTCTATAGTAAATTTTTCACAAATTAATTTTTGACTGTCGCAAATTTTAATTGCGCCAGGGATAGCCTTTTCTGTAGTAAATTTTTCAAAAATTAATTTTTTACTGTCGCAAATTTTATTTGCGCCAGGGATTGCCTTTTCTACAGTAAATTTTTCAAAAAATATTTTTTTACAGTCGCAAATTTTAATTACGCCAGGGATTGCCTTTTCTACAGTAAATTTTTCAAAAAATAATTTTTTACTGTCGCAAATTTTAGTTGCGGCAGGGATTGCCTATTCTACAGTAAATTTTTCAAAAAATAATTTTTTACTGTCGCAAATTTTAATTGCGCCAGGGATTGCCTTTTCTATAGTAAATTTTGCAAAAAATAATTTTCTACTGTCGCAAATTTTAATTACGCCAGGGATTGCCTTTTCTATAGTAAATTTTTCAAAATTTAATTTTATACTGTCGCAAATTTTAATTGCGTCAGGGATTGCCATTTCTATAGTAAATTTTGCAAAAAATAATTTTCTACTGTCGCAAATTTTAATTGCGCCAGGGATTGCCTTTTCTATAGTATATTTTTCAAAAAATAATTTTTTACTGTCGCAAATTTTAATTGCGCCAGGGATTGCCTTTTCTATAGTAAATTATTCACAAATTAATTTTTAACTGTCGCAAATTTTAATTACGCCAGGGATTGCCTTTTCTATAGTAAATTTTTCACAAATTAGTTTTTTACTGTCGCAAATTTTAATTGCGCCAGGGATTGCCTTTTCTACAGTAAATTTTGCAAAAAATAATTTTCTACTGTCGCAAATTTTAATTGCGCCAGGGATTACCTTTTCTATAGTAAATTTTTCAAGAAATAATTTTTTACTGTCGCAAATTTTAATTGCGTCAGGGATGGCCTTTTCTATAGTAAATTTTGCAAAAAATAATTTTCTACTGTCGCAAATTTTAATTACGCCAGGGATTGCCTTTTCTATAGTAAATTTTCCAAAATTTAATTTTATACTGTCGCAAATTTTAACTGCGCCAGGGATTGCCTTTTCTATAGTAAATTTTGCAAAAAATAATTTTCTACTGTCGCAAATTTTAATTGCGCCATGGATTGCCTTTTCTATAGTATATTTTGCAAAAAATAATTTTTTACTGTCGCAAATTTTAATCGCGCCAGGGATTGCCTTTTCTATAGTTAATTATTCAAAAAATAATTTTTTACTGTCGCAAATTTTAATTACGCCAGGGATTGCCTTTTCTATAGTAAATTATTCACAAATTAATTTTTTACTGTCGCAAATTTTAATTACGCCAGGGATTGCCTTTTCTATAGTAAATTTTTCACATATTAGTTTTTTACTGTCGCAAATTTTAATTGCGCCAGGGATTGCCTTTTCTATAGTAAATTTTTCAAAAATTAATTTTTTACTGTCGCAAATTTTAATTGCGCCAGGGATTGCCTTTTCTGTAGTAAATTTTTCAAAAAATAATTTTATACTGTCGCAAATTTTAATTACGCCAGGGATTGCCTTTTCTATAGTAAATTTTTCAAAATTTAATTTTATACTGTCGCAAATTCTAATTGCGCCAGGGATTGCCTATTCTATAGTAAATTTTTCAAAATTTAATTTTATTCTGTCGCAAATTTTAATTGCGCCAGGGATTGCCTTTTCTATAGTAAATTTTGCAAAAAATAATTTTCTACTGTCGCAAATTTTAATTGCGCCAGGGATTGCCTTTTCTATAGTAAATTTTTCAAAAAATAATTTTTTCTGTCGCAAATTTTAATTGCGCCAGGGATTGCCTTTTCTATAGTAAATTATTCACAAATTAATTTTTTACTCTCGCAAATTTTAATTGCGCCAGGGATTGCCTTTTCTATAGTAAATTTTTCAAAAATTAATTTTTTACTATCGCAAATTTTAATTGCGCCAGGGATTGCCTTTTCTATAGTAAATTATTCACAAATTAATTTTTTACTGTCGCAAATTTTAATTGCGGCAGGGATTGCCTTTTCTACAGTAAATTTTTCAAAAAATAATTTTTTACTGTCGCAAATTTTAATTGCGCCAGGGATGGCCTTTTCTATAGTAAATTTTGCAAAAAATAATTTTCTACTGTCGCAAATTTTAATTACGCTAGGGATTGCCTTTTCTATAGTAAATTTTTCAAAATTTAATTTTATACTGTCGCAAATTTTAACTGCGCCAGGGATTGCCTTTTCTATAGTAAATTTTGCAAAAAATAATTTTCTACTGTCGCAAATTTTAATTGCGCCAGGGATTGCCATTTCTATAGTATATTTTGCAAAAAATAATTTTTTACTGTCGCAAATTTTAACTGCGCCAGGGATTGCCTTTTCTGTAGTAAATTTTTCAAAAAATAATTTTATACTGTCGCAAATTTTAATTACGCCAGGGATTGCCTTTTCTATAGTAAATTTTTCAAAATTTAATTTTTTACTCTCGCAAATTTTAATTGCGCCAGGGATTGCCTTTTCTATAGTAAATTTTTCAAAAATTAATTTTTTACTATCGCAAATTTTAATTGCGCCAGGGATTGCCTTTTCTATAGTAAATTATTCACAAATTAATTTTTTACTGTCGCAAATTTTAATTGCGGCAGGGATTGCCTTTTCTACAGTAAATTTTTCAAAAAATAATTTTTTACTGTCGCAAATTTTAATTGCGCCAGGGATGGCCTTTTCTATAGTAAATTTTGCAAAAAATAATTTTCTACTGTCGCAAATTTTAATTACGCTAGGGATTGCCTTTTCTATAGTAAATTTTTCAAAATTTAATTTTATACTGTCGCAAATTTTAACTGCGCCAGGGATTGCCTTTTCTATAGTAAATTTTGCAAAAAATAATTTTCTACTGTCGCAAATTTTAATTGCGCCAGGGATTGCCATTTCTATAGTATATTTTGCAAAAAATAATTTTTTACTGTCGCAAATTTTAACTGCGCCAGGGATTGCCTTTTCTGTAGTAAATTTTTCAAAAAATAATTTTATACTGTCGCAAATTTTAATTACGCCAGGGATTGCCTTTTCTATAGTAAATTTTTCAAAATTTAATTTTATACTGTCGCAATTTCTAATTGCGCCAGCGATTGCCTTTTCTATAGTATATTATTCAAAAAATAATTTTTGACTGTCGCAAATTTTAATTACGCCAGGGATTGCCTTTTCTATAGTAAATTATTCACAAATTAATTTTTTACTGTCGCAAATTTTAACTACGCCAGGGATTGCCTTTTCTATAGTAAATTTTTCACAAATTAATTTTTTACTGTCGCAAATTGTAATTGCGCCAGGGATTGCTTTTCTGTAGTAAATTTTTCAAAAATTAATTTTTTACTGTCGCAAATTTTATTTGCGCCAGGGATTGCCTTTCCTACAGTAAATTTTTCAAAAAATAATTTTTTACTGTCGCAAATTTTAATTGCGCCAGGGATTGGCTTTTCTATAGTAAATTTTTCAAAATTTAATTTTATACTGTCGCAAATTTTAACTGCGCCAGGGATTGCCTTTTCTATAGTAAATTTTGCAAAAAATAATTTTCTACTGTCGCAAATTTTAATTGCGCCAGGGATTACCTTTTCTATAGTATGTTTTGCAAAAAATAATTTTTTACTGTCGCAAATTTTAATTGCGCCAGGGATTGCCTTTTCTGTAGTAAATTTTTCAAAAAATAATTTTATACTGTCGCAAATTTTAATTACGCCAGGGATTGCCTTTTCTATAGTACATTTTTCAAAATTTAATTTTATACTGTCGCAATTTCTAATTACGCCAGGGATTGCCTTTTCTATAGTAAATTATTCAAAAAATAATTTTTGACTGTCGCAAATTTTAATTACGCCAGGGATTGCCTTTTCTATAGTAAATTATTCACAAATTAATTTTTTACTGTCGCAAATTTTAATTACGCCAGGGATTGCCTTTTCTATAGTAAATTTTTCACAAATTAATTTTTTACTGTGGCAAATTTTAATTGCGCCAGGGATTGCTTTTCTGTAGTAAATTTTTCAAAAATTAATTTTTTACTGTCGCAAATTTTATTTGCGCCAGGGATTGCCTTTTCTACAGTAAATTTTTCAAAAAATAATTTTTTACAGTCGCAAATTTTAATTACGCCAGGGATTGCTTTTCTATAGTAAATTTTTCATAATTTAATTTTATACTGTCGCAAATTTTAATTGCGCCAGGGATTGCCTTTTCTATAGTAAATTTTGCAAAAAATAATTTTCTACTGTCGCAAATTTTAATTGCGCCAGGGATTGCCTTTTCTATAGTAAATTTTTCAAAAAATAATTTTTTACTGTCGCAAATTTTAGTTGCGCCAGGGATTGCCATTTCTATAGTAAATTATTCACAAATTAATTTTTTACTCTCGCAAATTTTAATTGCGCCAGGGATTGCCTTTTCTATAGTAAATTTTTCAAAAATTAATTTTTTACTATCGCAAATTTTAATTGCGCCAGGGATTGCCTTTTCTATAGTAAATTTTGCAAAAAATAATTTTTAACTGTCGCAAATTTTAATTGCGCCAGGCATTGCCTTTTCTATAGTAAATTTTGCAAAACATAATTTTTTACTGTCGCAAATTTTAATTACGCCAGGGATTGCCTTTTCTATAGTAAATTATTCACAAATTAATTTTTTACTGTCGCAAATTTTAATTGCGGCAGGGATTGCCTTTTCTACAGTAAATTTTTCAAAAAATAATTTTTTACTGTCGCAAATTTTAATTGCGCCAGGGATGGCCTTTTCGATAGTAAATTTTGCAAAAAATAATTTTCTACTGTCGCAAATTTTAATTACGCTAGGGATTGCCTTTTCTATAGTAAATTTTTCAAAATTTAATTTTATACTGTCGCAAATTTTAACTGCGCCAGGGATTGCCTTTTCTATAGTAAATTTTGCAAAAAATAATTTTCTACTGTCGCAAATTTTAATTGCTCCAGGGATTGCCATTTCTATAGTATATTTTGCAAAAAATAATTTTTTTACTGTCGCAAATTTTAACTGCGCCAGGGATTGCCTTTTCTGTAGTAAATTTTTCAAAAAATAATTTTATACTGTCGCAAATTTTAATTACGCCAGGGATTGCCTTTTCTATAGTAAATTTTTCAAAATTTAATTTTATACTGTCGCAATTTCTAATTGCGCCAGGGATTGCCTTTTCTATAGTATATTATTCAAAAAATAATTTTTGACTGTCGCAAATTTTAATTACGCCAGGGATTGCCTTTTCTATAGTAAATTATTCACAAATTAATTTTTTACTGTCGCAAATTTTAATTACGCCAGGGATTGCCTTTTCTATAGTAAATTTTTCACAAATTAATTTTTTACTGTCGCAAATTTTAATTGCGCCAGGGATTGCTTTTCTGTAGTAAATTTTTCAAAAATTAATTTTTTACTGTCGCAAATTTTATTTGCGCCAGGGATTGCCTTTTCTACAGTAAATTTTTCAAAAAATAATTTTTTACTGTCGCAAATTTTAATTGCGCCAAGGATTGGCTTTTCTATAGTAAATTTTTCAAAATTTAATTTTTTACTGTCGCAAATTTTAATTGCGCCAGGGATGGCCTTTTCTATAGTAAATTTTGCAAAAAATAATTTTCTACTGTCGCAAATTTTAATTACGCTAGGGATTGCCTTTCCTATAGTAAATTTTTCAAAATTTAATTTTATACTGTCGCAAATTTTAACTGCGCCAGGGATTGCCTTTTCTATAGTAAATTTTTCAAAAAATAATTTTCTACTGTCGCAAATTTTAATTGCGCCAGGCATTGCCTTTTCTATAGTAAATTTTGCAAAACATAATTTTTTACTGTCGCAAATTTTAATTACGCCAGGGATTGCCTTTTCTATAGTAAATTATTCACAAATTAATTTTTTACTGTCGCAAATTTTAATTGCGGCAGGGATTGCCTTTTCTACAGTAAATTTTTCAAAAAATAATTTTTTACTGTCGCAAATTTTAATTGCGCCAGGGATGGCCTTTTCTATAGTAAATTTTGCAAAAAATAATTTTCTACTGTCGCAAATTTTAATTACGCTAGGGATTGCCTTTTCTGTAGTAAATTTTTCAAAATTTAATTTTATACTGTCGCAAATTTTAACTGAGCCAGGGATTGCCTTTTCTATAGTAAATTTTGCAAAAAATAATTTTCTACTGTCGCAAATTTTAATTGCGCCAGCGATTGCCATTTCTATAGTATATTTTGCAAAAAATAATTTTTTACTGTCGCAAATTTTAACTGCGCCAGGGATTGCCTTTTCTGTAGTAAATTTTTCAAAAAATAATTTTATACTGTCGCAAATTTTAATTACGCCAGGGATTGCCTTTTCTATAGTAAATTTTTCAAAATTTAATTTTATACTGTCGCAATTTCTAATTGCGCCAGGGATTGCCTTTTCTATAGTATATTATTCAAAAAATAATTTTTGACTGTCGCAAATTTTAATTACGCCAGGGATTGCCTTTTCTATAGTAAATTATTCACAAATTAATTTTTTACTGTCGCAAATTTTAATTACGCCAGGGATTGCCTTTTCTATAGTAAATTTTTCACAAATTAATTTTTTACTGTCGCAAATTTTAATTGCGCCAGGGATTGCTTTTCTGTAGTAAATTTTTCAAAAATTAATTTTTTACTGTCGCAAATTTTATTTGCGCCAGGGATTGCCTTTTCTACAGTAAATTTTTCAAAAAATAATTTTTTACTGTCGCAAATTTTAATTGCGCCAGGGATTGGCTTTTCTATAGTAAATTTTTCAAAATTTAATTTTATACTGTCGCAAATTTTAACTGCGCCAGGGATTGCCTTTTCTATAGTAAATTTTGCAAAAAATAATTTTCTACTGTCGCAAATTTTAATTGCGCCAGGGATTGCCTTTTCTATAGTATATTTTGCAAAAAATAATTTTTTACTGTCGCAAATTTTAATTGCGCCAGGGATTGCCTTTTCTGTAGTAAATTTTTCAAAAAATAATTTTATACTGTCGCAAATTTTAATTACGCCAGGGATTGCCTTTTCTATAGTACATTTTTCAAAATTTAATTTTATACTGTCGCAATTTCTAATTACGCCAGGGATTGCCTTTTCTATAGTAAATTATTCAAAAAATAATTTTTGACTGTCGCAAATTTTAATTACGCCAGCGATTGCCTTTTCTATAGTAAATTATTCACAAATTAATTTTTTACTGTCGCAAATTTTAATTACGCCAGGGATTGCCTTTTCTATAGTAAATTTTTCACAAATTAATTTTTTACTGTCGCAAATTTTAATTGCGCCAGGGATTGCTTTTCTGTAGTAAATTTTTCAAAAATTAATTTTTTACTGTCGCAAATTTTATTTGCGCCAGGGATTGCATTTTCTACAGTACATTTTTCAAAAAATAATTTTTTACGCCAGGGATATATAGTAAATTATCTATCTATAGTAAATTATTCAAAAAATAATTTTTTACTGTCGCAAATTTTAATAAGGCCAGGGTTGACTTTTCTTTAGTAAATTTTTCAAAAATTAATTTTTTACTGTCGCAAATTTTAAATACGCCAGGGATTGCCTTTTCTATTGTAAATTTTTCAAAAATTAATTTTTGACTGTCGCAAATTTTAACTGCGCCAGGGATTGCCTTTTCTATAGTAAATTATTCAAAAAATAATTTTTTACTGCCGCAAATTTTAATTGCGCCAGGGATTGCCTTTTCTACAGTAAATTATTCACAAATTAATTTGTTACTGTCGCAAATTTTAAATATGCCAGGGATTGCCTTTTCTACAGTAAATTTTTCAAAAAATAATTTTTTACTGTCGCAAGTTTTAATTACGCCAGGGATTGCTTTTCTATAGTAAATTTTTCATAATTTAATTTTATACTGTCGCAAATTTTAATTGCGCCAGGGATTGCCTTTTCTATAGTAAATTATTCAAAAAATAATTTTTTACTGTCGCACATTTTAATTGCGCCAAGGATTGCCTTTTCTACAGTAAATTTTTAAAAAAATAATTTTCTACTGTCGCAAATTTTAATTGCGCCAGGGATTGCCTTTTCTACAGTAAATTTTTCAAAAAATAATTTTTTACTGTCGCAAATTTTAATTGCGCCAGGGATTGCCTTTTCTATAGTAAATTTTGTAAAAAATAATTTTCTACTGTCGCAAATTTTAATCACGCCAGGGATTGCCTTTTCTATAGTAAATTTTTCAAAATTTAATTTTATACTGTCGCAAATTCTAATTGCGCCAGGGATTGCCTTTTCTATAGTAAATTTTGCAAAAAATAATTTTCTACTGTGGCAAATTTTAATTGCGCCAGGGATTGCCTTTTCTATAGTAAATTTTGCAAAAAATAGTTTTCTACTGTCGCAAATTTTAATTACGCCAGGGATTGCCTTTTTTATAGTAAATTTTTCAAAATTTAATTTTATACTGTCGCAAATTTTAATTGCGCCAGGGATTGCCTTTTCTATAGTAAATTATTCAAAAAATAGTTTTTTACTGTCGCAAATTTTAATTACGCCAGGGTTGCCTTTTCTATAGTAAATTTTTCAAAAAATAATTTTTTACTGTCGCAAATTTTAATTGCGCCAGGGATTGCCTTTTCCATAGTAAATTATACACAAATTTATTTTTTACTGTCGCAAATTTTAATTACGCCGGGGATTGCCTTTTCTATAGTAAATTTTTCACAAATTAAATTTTTACTGTCTCAAATTTTAATTGCGCCAGGGATTGCCTTTTCTATAGTAAATTTTTCAAAAATTAATTTTTTACTGTCGCAAATTTTAATTGCGCCAGGGATTGCCTTTTCTATAGTAAATTTTTCAAAAAATAATTTTTTAATGTCGCAAATTTTATTTGCGACAGGGATTGCCTTTTCTATAGTAAATTTTGCAAAAAATAATTTTTTACTGTCGTAAATTTTAATTGCGCCAGGGATTACCTTTTCTATAGTAAATTTTTCAAAAAATAATTTTTTACTGTCGCAAGTTTTAATTGCGCCAGGGATTGCCTTTTCTATAGTAAATTTTTCAAAAATTAATTTTTTACTGTCGCAAATTTTAATTGCGCCAGGGATTGCCTTTTCTGTAGTAAATATTTCAAAAAATAATTTTATACTGTCGCAAATTTTAATTACGCCAGGGATTGCCTTTTCTATAGTAAATTTTTCAAAATTTAATTTTATACTGTCGCAAAATCTAATTGCGCCAGGGATTGCCTTTTCTATAGTAAATTATTCAAAAAATAATTTTTTTCTGTCGCAAATTTTAATTAGGCCAGGGATTGCCTTTCTATAGTAAATTTTCCAAAAATTAATTTTTTACTGTCGCAAATGTTAAATACGCGACGGGTTGCCTTTTCTATAGTAAATTTTTCAAAAATTAATTTTTTACTGTCGCAAATTTTAATTGCGCCAGGGATTACCTTTTCTATAGTAAATTATTCAAAAAATAATTTTTTACTGTCGGAAATTTTCATTGCGCCAGCAATTGCCTTTTCTACAGTAAATTATTCACAAATTAATTTTTTACTGTCGCAAATTTTAAATATGCCAGGGATTGCCTTTTCTACAGTAAATTTTTCAAAAAATAATTTTTTACTGTCGCAAGTTTTAATTACCCCAGGGATTGCCTTTTCTATAGTAAATTATTCAAAAAATAATTGTTTACTGTCGCAAATTTTAAATACGCCAGGGATTGCCTTTTCTATAGTAAATTATTCAAAAAATAATTTTTTACTGTCGCAAATTTTAACTGCGCCATGGATTGCCTCTTCTATAGTAAATTATTCAAAAAAAAATTTTTTACTGTCGCAAATTTTAACTGCGCCAGGGATTGGCTTTTCTACAGTAAATTTTTCAAAAAATAATTTTGTACTGTCGCAAATTTTAATTGCGCCAGGGATTGCCTTTTCTATAGTAAATTTTTCAAAAAATAATTTTTCACTGTCGCAAATTTTAATTGCGCCAGGGATTGCCTTTTCTATAGTAAATTTTACAAAAAATAATTTTCTACTGTCGCAAATTTTAATTGGGCCAGGGATTGCCTTTTCTATAGTAAATTTTTCAATAAATAATTTTTTACTGTCGCAAATTTTAATTGCGCCAGGGATTGCCTTTTCTATAGTAAATTATTCACAAATTAATTTTTTACTGTCGCAAATTTTAATTACGCCAGGGATTGCCTTTTCTATAGTAAATTTTTCACAAATTAATTTTTTACTGTCGCAAATTTTAATTGCGCCAGTGAATGCGATTTCTATAGTAAATTTTTCAAAAATTAATTTTTTTACTGTCGCAAATTTTAATTGCGCCAGGGATTGCCTTTTCTATAGCAAATTTTTCAAAAAATAATCTTTTACTGTCGCAAATTTTAATTGCGCCAGGGATTGCCTTTTCTATAGTAAATTTTGCAAAAAATAATTTTTTACTGTCGCAAATTTTAATTGCGCCAGGGATTGCCTTTTCTGTAGTCAATTATTCACAAATTAATTTTTTACTGTCGCAAATTTTAATTACGCCAGGGATTGCCGTTTCTATAGTAAATTTTTCACAAATTAATTTTTTACTGTCGCAAATTTTAATTGCGCCAGGGATTGCCTTTTCTATAGTAAATTTTTCAAAAATTAATTTTTTACTGTCGCAAATTTCATTTGCGCCAGGGATTGCCTTTTCTATAGTAAATTTTTCAAAAAATAATTTTTTACTGTCGCAAATTTTAATTGCGCCAGGAATTGCCTTTTCTATAGTAAATTTTGCAAAAAATAATTTTTTACTGTCGCACATATTAATTGCGCCAGGGATTGCCTTTTATATAGTAAATTTTTCAAAAAATAATTTTTTACTGTCGCAAGTTTTAATTGCGCCAGGGATTGCCTTTTCTGTAGTAAATTTTTCAAAAAATAATTTTATACTGTCGCAAATTTTAATTGCGCCAGGGATTGCCTTTTCTATATTAAATTTTTTCAAAAATTAATTTTTTACTGTCGCAAATTTTAATTGCGCCAGGTATTGCCTTTTCTATAGTAAATTTTTCAAAAAATAATTTTTTACTGTCGCAAATTTTAATTGCGCCAGGGATTGCCTTTTCTATAGTAAATTCTTCAAAAATTAATTTTTTACTGTCGCAAGTTTTAATTACGCCAGGGATTGCCTTTTCTATAGTAAATTTTTCAAAATTAAATTTTTTACTGTCGCAAATTTTAAATACGCCAGGAATTGCCTTTTCTATAGTAAATTATTCAAAAAATAATTTTTTACTGTCGCAAATTTTAATTGCGCCAGGGATTGCCTTTTCTATAGTAAATTTTGCAAAAAATAATTTTCTACTGTCGCAAATTTTAATTACGCCAGGGATTGCCTTTTCTATAGTAAATTTTTCAAAATTTAATTTTATACTGTCGCAAATTTTAATTGCGCCAGGGATTGCCTTTTCTATAGTAAATTTTGCAAAAAATTATTTTCTACTGTCGCAAATTTTAATTGCGCCAGGGATTGCCTTTTCTATAGTAAATTATTCACAAATTAGTTTTTTACTGTCGCAAATTTTAATTACGCCAGGGATTGCCTTTTCTATAGTAAATTTTTCAAAATTTAATTTTATACTGTCGCAAATTTTAATTGCGCCAGGGATTGCCTTTTCTATAGTAAATTATTCAAAAAATAATTTTTTACTGTCGCAAATTTTAATTACGCCAGGGTTGCCTTTTCTTTAGTAAATTTTTCAAAAATTAATTTTTTACTGTCGCAAATTTTAAATACGCCAGGGATTGCCTTTTCTATAGTAAATTTTTCAAAAATTAATTTTTTACTGTCGCAAATTTTAATTGCGCCAGGGATTGCCTTTTCTATAGTAAATTATTCAAAAAATAATTTTTTACTGTCGCAAATTTTAATTGCGCCAGGGATTGCCTTTTCTACAGTAAAATATTCACAAATTAATTTGTTACTGTCGCAAATTTTAAATATGCCAGGGATTGCCTTTTCTACAGTAAATTTTTCAAAAAATAATTTTTTACTGTCGCACGTTTTAATTACGCCAGGGATTGCTTTTCTATAGTAAATTTTTCATAATTTAATTTTATACTGTCGCAAATTTTAATTGCGCCAGGGATTGCCTTTTCTATAGTAAATTATTCAAAAAATAATTTTTTACTGTCGCACATTTTAGTTGCGCCAAGGATTGCCTTTTCTACAGTAAATTTTTAAAAAAATAATTTTCTACTGTCGCAAATTTTAATTGCGCAAGGGATTGCCTTTTCTACAGTAAATTTTTCAAAAAATAATTTTTTACTGTCGCAATTTTAATTGCGCCAGGGATTGCCTTTTCTATAGTAAATTTTGTAAAAAATAATTTTCTACTGTCGCAAATTTTAATCACGCCAGGGATTGCCTTTTCTATAGTAAATTTTTCAAAATTTAATTTTATACTGTCGCAAATTCTAATTGCGCCAGGGATTGCCTTTTCTATAGTAAATTTTGCAAAAAATAATTTTCTACTGTGGCAAATTTTAATTGCGCCAGGGATTGCCTTTTCTATAGTAAATTTTGCAAAAAATAGTTTTCTACTGTCGCAAATTTTAATTACGCCAGGGATTGCCTTTTCTATAGTAAATTTTTCAAAATTTAATTTTATACTGTCGCAAATTTTAATTGCGCCAGGGATTGCCTTTTCTATAGTAAATTATTCAAAAAATAGTTTTTTACTGTCGCAAATTTTAATTACGCCAGGGTTGCCTTTTCTATAGTAAATTTTTCAAAAAATAATTTTTTACTGTCGCAAATTTTAATTGCGCCAGGGATTGCCTTTTCTATAGTAAATTATTCACAAATTTATTTTTTACTGTCGCAAATTTTAATTACGCCGGGGATTGCCTTTTCTATAGTAAATTTTTCACAAATTAAATTTTTACTGTCTCAAATTTTAATTGCGCCAGGGATTGCCTTTTCTATAGTAAATTTTTCAAAAATTAATTTTTTACTGTCGCAATTTTAATTGCGCCAGGATTGCCCTTTTCTATAGTAAATTTTCAAAAAATAATTTTTTAATGTCGCAAATTTTATTTGCGACAGGGATTGCCTTTTCTATAGTAAATTTTGCAAAAAATAATTTTTTACTGTCGTAAATTTTAATGCGCCAGGGATTGCCTTTTCTATAGTAACATTATTCAAAAAATAATTTTTTACTGTCGCAAGTTTTAATTGCGCCAGGGATTGCCTTTTCTATAGTAAATTTTTCAAAATTAATTTTTTACTGTCGCAAATTTTAATTGCGCAGGGATTGCCTTTTCTGTAGTAAATATTTCAAAAAATAATTTTATACTGTCGCAAATTTTAATTACGCCAGGGATTGCCTTTTCTATAGTAAATTTTCAAATTTAATTTTATACTGTCGCAAAATCTAATTGCGCCAGGGATTGCCTTTTCTATAGTAAATTATTCAAAAAATAATTTTTTTCTGTCGCAAATTTTAATTAGGCAGGGATTGCCTTTCTATAGTAAATTTTCCAAAAAATTAATTTTTTACTGTCGCAAATGTTAAATTACGCGAGGGATTGCCTTTTCTATAGTAAATTTTTCAAAAATTAATTTTTTACTGTCGCAAATTTTAATTGCGCCAGGGATTACCTTTTCTATAGTAAATTATTCAAAAAATAATTTTTTACTGTCGGAAATTTTCATTGCGCCAGCTATTGCCTTTTCTACAGTAAATTATTCACAACTTAATTTTTTACTGTCGCAAATTTTAAATATGCCAGGGATTGCCTTTTCTACAGTAAATTTTTCAAAAAAATAATTTTTTACTGTCGCAAGTTTTAATTACCCCAAGGATTGCCTTTTCTATAGTAAATTATTCAAAAAATAATTGTTTACTGTCGCAAATTTTAAATACGCCAGGGATTGCCTTTTCTATAGTAAATTATTCAAAAAAATAATTTTTTACTGTCGCAAATTTTAACTGAGCCAGGGATTGCCTCTTCTATAGTAAATTATTCAAAAAAAAATTTTTTACTGTCGCAAATTTTAATTGCGCCAGGGATTGCTTTTCTACAGTAAATTTTTCAAAAAATAATTTTGTACTGTCGCAAATTTTAATTGCGCCAGGGATTGCCTTTTCTATAGTAAATTTTTCAAAAATAATTTTTCATTGTCGCAAATTTTAATTGCGCCAGGGATTGCCTTTTCTATAGTAAATTTTGCAAAAAATAATTTTCTACTGTCGCAAATTTTAATTGGGCCAGGGATTGCCTTTTCTATAGTAAATTTTTCAATAAATAATTTTTTACTGTCGCAAATTCTAATTGCGCCAAGGATTGCCTTTTCTATAGTAAATTATTCACAAATTAATTTTTTACTGTCGCAATTTTAATTACGCCAGGATTGCCTTTTCTATAGTAAATTTTTCACAAATTAATTTTTTACTGTCGCAAATTTTAATTGCGCCAGTGAATGCGATTTCTATAGTAAATTTTTCAAAAATTAATTTTTTTTACTGTCGCAAATTTTAATTGCGCCAGGGATTGCCTCTTCTATAGTAAATTTTTCAAAAAATAATCTTTTACTGTCGCAAATTTTAATTGCGCCAGGGATTGCCTTTTCTATAGTAAATTTTGCAAAAAAATAATTTTTTACTGTCGCAAATTTTAATTGCGCCAGGGATTGCCTTTTCTGTAGTCAATTATTCACAAATTAATTTTTTACTGTCGCAAATTTTAATTACGCCAGGGATTGCCGTTTCTATAGTAAATTTTTCACAAATTAATTTTTTTACTGTCGCAAATTTTAATTGCGCCAGGGATTGCCTTTTCTATAGTAAATTTTTCAAAATTAATTTTTTACTGTCGCAAATTTCATTTGCGCCAGGGATTGCCTTTTCTATAGTAAATTTTTCAAAAAATAATTTTTTACTGTCGCAAATTTTAATTGCGCCAGGAATTGCCTTTTCTATAGTAAATTTTGCAAAAAATAATTTTTTACTGTCGCACATATTAATTGCGCCAGGGATTGCCTTTTATATAGTAAATTTTCAAAAATAATTTTTTACTGTCGCAAGTTTTAATTGCGCCCGGGATTGCCTTTTCTGTAGTAATTTTTCAAAAAATAATTTATATACTGTCCGCAAATTTTAATTGCGCCAGGGATTGCCTTTTCTATAGTAAAATTTTTCAAAATTAATTTTTTACTGTCGCAAATTTTAATTGCGCCAGGTATTGCCTTTTCTATAGTAAATTTTTCAAAAAATAATTTTTTTACTGTCGCAAATTTTAATTGCGCCAGGGATTGCCTTTTCTATAGTAAATTTTTCAAAAATGAATTTTTTACTGTCGCAAGTTTTAATTACGCCAGGGATTGCCTTTTCTATAGTAAATTTTTCAAAAATTAAATTTTTACTGTCGCAAATTTTAAATACGCCAGGAATTGCCTTTTCTATAGTAAATTATTCAAAAAATAATTTTTTACTGTCGCAAATTTTAATTGCGCCAGGGATTGCCTTTTCTATAGTAAATTATTCAAAAAATAATTTTTTACTGTCGCAAATTTTAATTGCGCCAGGGATTGCCTTTTCTACAGTAAATTTTTAAAAAAATATTTTTTTTTGTCGCAAGTTTTAATTACGCCAGGGATTGCCTTTTCTACAGTAAATTTTTCAAAAAATAATTTTTTACTGTCGCAAATTTTAATTGCGGCAGGGATTGCCTTTTAGTAAATTTTTCAAAAAATTATTTTTTACTGTCGCAAATTTTAATTGCGCCAGGGATTGCCTTTTCTATAGTAAATTTTCCAAAAAATAATTTTCTACTGTCGCAAATTTTAATTAGGCCAGGGATTGCCTTTTCTATAGTAAATTTTTCAAAATTTAATTTTATACTGTCGCAAATTTTAATTGCGCCAGGGATTGCCTTTTCTATATTAAATTTTGCAAAAAATAATTTTCTACTGTCGCAAATTTTAATTGCGCCAGGGATTGCCTTTTCTGTAGTCAATTATTCACAAATTAATTTTTTACTGTCGCAAATTTTAATTACGCCAGGGATTGCCGTTTCTATAGTAAATTTTTCACAAATTAATTTTTTACTGTCGCAAATTTTAATTGCGCCAGGGATTGCCTTTTCTATAGTAAATTTTTCAAAAATTAATTTTTTACTGTCGCAAATTTCATTTGCACCAGGGATTGCCTTTTCTATAGTAAATTTTTCAAAAAATAATTTTTTACTGTCGCAAATTTTAATTGCGCCAGGAATTGCCTTTTCTATAGTAAATTTTGCAAAAAATAATTTTTTACTGTCGCACATATTAATTGCGCCAGGGATTGCCTTTTATATAGTAAATTTTTCAAAAAATAATTTTTTACTGTCGCAAGTTTTAATTGCGCCAGGGATTGCCTTTTCTGTAGTAAATTTTTCAAAAAATAATTGTATACTGTCGCAAATTTTAATTGCGCCAGGGATTGCCTTTTCTATAGTAAATTTTTCAAAAATTAATTTTTTACTGTCGCAAATTTTAATTGCGCCAGGTATTGCCTTTTCTATAGTAAATTTTTCAAAAAATAATTTTTTACTCTCGCAAATTTTAATTGCGCCAGGGATTGCCTTTTCTATAGTAAATTTTTCAAAAATTAATTTTTTACTGTCGCAAGCTTTAATTACGCCAGGGATTGCCTTTTCTATAGTAAATTTTTCAAAATTAAATTTTTTACTGTCGCAAATTTTAATTACGCCAGGGATTGCCTTTTCTATAGTAAATTATTCACAAATTAATTTTTTACTGTCGCAAATTTTAATTGCGGCAGGGATTGCCTTTTCTACAGTAAATTTTTCAAAAAATAATTTTTTACTGTCGCAAATTTTAATTGCGCCAGGAATTGCCTTTTCTATAGTAAATTTTGCAAAAAATAATTTTTTACTGTCGCACATATTAATTGCGCCAGGGATTGCCTTTTATATAGTAAATTTTTCAAAAAATAATTTTTTTTGTCGCAAGTTTTAATTACGCCAGGGATTGCCTTTTCTACAGTAAACTTTTCAAAAAATAATTTTTTACTGTCGCAAATTTTAATTGCGGCAGGGATTGCCTTTTAGTAAATTTTTCAAAAAATTATTTTTTACTGTCGCAAATTTTAATTGCGCCAGGGATTGCCTTTTCTATAGTAAATTTTCCAAAAAATAATTTTCTACTGTCGCAAATTTTAATTAGGCCAGGGATTGCCTTTTCTATAGTAAATTTTTCAAAATTTAATTTTATACTGTCGCAAATATTAATTGCGCCAGGGATTGCCTTTTCTATATTAAATTTTGCAAAAAATAATTTTCTACTGTCGCAAATTTTAATTGCGCCAGGGATTGCCTTTTATTTAGTAAATTTTGTAAAAAATAATTTTCTACTGTAGCAAATTTTAATTACGCCAGGGATTGCCTTTTCTATAGTAAATTTTTCAAAATTTAATTTTATACTGTCGCAAATTTTAATTGCGCGAGGGATTGCCTTTTCTATAGTAAATTATTCAAAAATAATTTTTTACTGTCGCAAATTTTAATTACGCCAGGGATTGCCTTTTCTATAGTAAATTTTTTACTGTCGCAAATTTTAAATACGCCAGGGCTTGCCTTTTCTATAGTAAATTTTTCAAAAATTAATTTTTTATTGTCGCAAATTTTAATTGCGCCAGGGATTGCCTTTTCTATAGTAAATTATTCAAAAAATATTTTTTTACTGTCGCAAATTTTAATTGCGCCATGGATTGCCTTTTCTACAGTAAATTATTCTCAAATTAATTTTTTACTGTCGCAAATTTTAAATTTGCCAGGGATTGCCTTTTCTACAGTTAATTTTTCAAAAAATAATTTTTTACTGTCGCAAGTTTTAATTTAGCCAGGGATTGCCTTTTCTATAGTAAATTATTCAAAAAATAATTTTTTACTGTCGCAAATTTTAATTACGCCAGGAATTGCCTTTCCTATAGTAAATTTTTCAAAAATTAATTTTTTACTGTCGCAAATTTAAAATGCGCCAGGGATTGCCTTTTCTATAGTAAATTATTCACAAATTAATTTTTTACTGTCGCAAATTTTAAATATGCCAGGGATTGCCTTTTCTACAGTAAATTTTTCAAAAAATAATTTTTTACTGTCGCAAGTTTTAATTACGCTAGGGATTGCCTTTTCTATAGTAAATTATTCAAAAAATATTTTTTTACTGTAGCAAATTTTAAATACGCCAGGGATTGCCTTTTCTATAGTAAATTATTCAAAAAATAATTTTTTACTGTCGCAAATTTTAATTGCGCCAGGGATTGCCTTTTCTATAGTAAATTTTTCAAAAATTAATTTTTTACTGTCGCAAGCTTTAATTACGCCAGGGATTGCCTTTTCTATAGTAAATTTTTCAAAATTAAATTTTTTACTGTCGCAAATTTTAAATACGCCAGGAATTGCCTTTTCTATAGTAAATTATTCAAAAAATAATTTTTTACTGTCGCAAATTTTAATTGCGCCAGGGATTGCCTTTTCTATAGTAAATTATTCAAAAAATAATTTTTTACTGTCGCAAATTTTAATTGCGCCAGGGATTGCCTTTTCTACAGTAAATTTTTCAAAAAATAATTTTTTTTGTCGCAAGTTTTAATTACGCCAGGGATTGCCTTTTCTACAGTAAATTTTTCAAAAAATAATTTTTTACTGTCGCAAATTTTAATTGCGCCAGGGATTGCCTTTTCTATAGTAAATTTTCCAAAAAATAATTTTCTACTGTCGCAAATTTTAATTAGGCCAGGCATTGCCTTTTCTATAGTAAATTTTTCAAAATTTAATTTTATACTGTCGCAAATATTAATTGCGCCAGGGATTGCCTTTTCTATATTAAATTTTGCAAAAAATAATTTTCTACTGTCGCAAATTTTAATTGCGCCAGGGATTGCCTTTTATTTAGTAAATTTTGTAAAAAATAATTTTCTACTGTAGCAAATTTTAATTACGCCAGGGATTGCCTTTTCTATAGTAAATTTTTCAAAAAATAATTTTTTACTGTCGCAAATTTTAATTGCGCCAGGGATTGCCTTTTCTATAGTAAATTATTCAAAAAATAATTTTTTACTGTCGCAAATTTTAATTACGCCAGGAATTGCCTTTCCTATAGTAAATTTTTCAAAAATTAATTTTTTACTGTCGCAAATTTTAAATGCGCCAGGGATTGCCTTTTCTATAGTAAATTATTCACAAATTAATTTTTTACTGTCGCAAATTTTAAATATGCCAGGGATTGCCTTTTCTACAGTAAATTTTTCAAAAAATAATTTTTTACTGTCGCAAGTTTTAATTACGCCAGGGATTGCCTTTTCTATAGTAAATTATTCAAAAAATATTTTTTTACTGTAGCAAATTTTAAATACGCCAGGGATTGCCTTTTCTATAGTAAATTATTCAAAAAATAATTTTTTACTGTCGCAAATTTTAATTGCGCCAGGGATTGCCTTTTCTATAGTAAATTATTCAAAAAATAATTTTTTACTGTCGCAAATTTTAATTGCGCCAGGGATTGCCTTTTCTACAGTAAATTTTTCAAAAAATAATTTTTTACTGTCGCAAATTTTAATTACGCCAGGGATTGCCTTTTCTATAGTAAATTATTCAAAAAATAATTTTTTAATGTCGCAAATTTTAAATACGCCAGGGATTGCCTATTCTATAGTAAATTATTCAAAAAATAATTTTATACTGTCGCAAATTTTAATTGCGCCAGGGATTGCCTTTTCTATAGTAAATTTTGCAAAAAATAATTTTCTACTGTCGTAAATTTTAATTGCGCCAGGGATTACCTTTTCTATAGTAAATTTTGCAGAAAATAATTTTCTACTGTCGCAAATTTTAATTACGCCAGGGAGTGCCTTTTCTATAGTAAATTTTTCAAAATTTAATTTTATACTGTCGCAAATTTTTATTGCGCCAGGGATTGCCTTTTCTATAGCAAATTTTTCAAAAAATAATTTTTTATTGTCGCAAATTGTAATTACGCCAGGGATTGCCTTTTCTATAGTAAATTTTTCAAAAAATAATTTTTTACTGTCGCAAATTTTAATTGCGCCAGGGATTGCCTTTTCTATAGTAAATTATTCACAAATTAATTTTTACTGTCGCAAATTTTTAATTACGCCAGGGATTCCCTTTTCTATAGTAAATTTTTCACAAATTAATTTTTTACTGTCGCAAATTTTAATTGCGCCAGGAATTGCCTTTTCTATAGTAAATTTTTCAAAAATTAATTTTTTACTTTCGCAAATTTTAATTGCGCCAGGAATTGCCTTTTCTATAGTAAATTTTTCAAAAAATAATTTTTTACTTTCGCAAATTTTAATTGCGCCAGGGATTGCCTTTTCTATAGTAAATTTTGCAAAAAATAATTTTTTACTGTCGCAAATTTTAATTGCGCCAGGGATTGCTTTTTCTATAGTAAATTTTCCAAAAAATTATTTTTCACTGTCGCAAGTTTTAATTGCGCCAGGGATTGCCTTTTCTGTAGTAAATTTTTCAAAAAATAATTTTATACTGTCGCAAATTTTAATTACGCCACGGATTGCCTTTTCTATAGTAAATTTTTCAAAATTTAATTTTATACAGTCGCAAATTTTAATTACGCCAGGGATTGCCTTTTCTATAGTAAATTATTCAAAAATAATTTTTTACTGTCGCAAATTTTAATTACGCCAGGGATTGCCTTTTCTGTAGTAAATTTTTCAAAAATTAATTTTTTACTGTCGCAAATTTTAAATACGCCAGGGATTGCCTTTTCTATAGTAAATTTTTCAAAAAATAATTTTTTACTGTCGCAAATTTTAATTGCGCCAGGGATTGCCTTTTCTATAGTAAATTATTCAAAAAATAATTTTTTACTGTCGCAAATTTTAATTGCGCCAGGGATTGCGTTTTCTACAGCAAATTATTCACAAATTAATTTTTTACTGTCGCAAATTTTAAATATGCCAGGGATTGCCTTTTCTACAGTAAATTTTTCAAAAAATAATTTTTTACTGTCGCAAATTTTAATTGCCGCAGGGATTGCCTTTTCTACAGTAAATTTTTCAAAAAATTATTTTTTTACTGTCGCAAATTTTAATTGCTGCAGGGATTGCCTTTTCTACAGTAAATTTTTCAAAAAATAATTTTTTACTGTCTCAAATTTTAATTGCGCCAGGGATTGCCATTTCTATAGTAAATTTTACAAAAAATAATTTTTTACTGTCGCAAGTTTTAATTGCGCCAGGGATTGCCTTTTCTGTAGTAAATTTTTCTAAAAATAATTTTATACTGTCGCAAATTTTAATTGCGCCAGGGATTGCCTTTTCTATAGTAAATTTTTCAAAAAATAATTTACTACTGTCGCAAATTTGAATTGCGCCAGGGATTGCCTTTTCTATAGTAAATTTTTCAAAAATTAATTTTTTACTGTCGCAAATTTTAATTGCTCCAGGGATTGCCTTTTCTATAGTAAATTATTCACAAATTAATTTTTTACTGTCGCAAGTTTTAATTGCGCCAGGGATTTCCTTTTCTACAGTAAATATTTCACAAATTAATTTTTTACTGTCGCAAATTTTAATTGCGGCAGGGATTGCCTTTTCTACAGCAAATTTTTCAAAAAATAATTTTTTACTGTCGCAAATTTAATTGGCCAGGGATTGCCTTTTCTATAGTAAATTTTGCAAAAAATAATTTTCTACTGTCGCAAATTTTAATTACGCCAGGGATTGCCTTTTCTATAGTAAATTTTTCAAAATTTAATTTTATACTGTCGCAAATTTTAATTGCCCAGGGATTGCCTTTTCTATACTAAATTATTCAAAAAATAATTTTTTACTGTCGCAAATTTTAATTGCGCCAGGGATTGCCTTATCTATAGTAAATTATTCAAAAAAGAATTTTTTACTGTCGCAAATTTTAATTACGCCAGGGATTGCCTTTTGTATAGTAAATTATTCACAAATTAATTTTTTACTGTCGCAAGTTTTAATTGCGCCAAGGATTGCCTTTTCTACAGTAAATTTTTCAAAAATTAATATTTTACTGTCGCAAATTTTAACTGCGCCAGGGGTTGCCTTTTCTATAGTAAATTATTCAAAAAATAATTTTTTACTGTCGCTAATTTTAATTGCGCCAGGGATTGCGTTTTCTACAGTAAATTATTCACAAATTAGTTTTTTACTGTCGCAAATTTTAAATATGCCAGGGATTGCCTTTTCTACAGTAAATTTTTCAAAAAATAATTTTTTACTGTCGCAAATTTTAATTACGCCAGGGATTGCTTTTTCTATAGTAAGTTTTTCACAAATTAATTTTTTACTGTCGCAAATTTTAATTGCGCCAGGGATTGCCTTTTCTACAGTAAATATTTCACAAATTAATTTTTTACTGTCGCAAATTTTAATTGCGGCAGGGATTGCCTTTTCTACAGCAAATTTTTCAAATAATAATTTTTTACTGTCGCAAATTTAATTGGCCAGGGATTGCCTTTTCTATAGTAAATTTTGCAAAAAATAATTTTCTACTGTCGCAAATTTTAATTACGCCAGGGATTGCCTTTTCTATAGTAAATTTTTCAAAATTTAATTTTATACTGTCGCAAATTTTAATTGCCCAGGGATTGCCTTTTCTATACTAAATTATTCAAAAAATAATTTTTTACTGTCGCAAATTTTAATTGCGCCAGGGATTGCCTTTTCTATAGTAAATTATTCACAAATTAATTTTTTACTGTCGCAAGTTTTAATTGCGCCAAGGATTGCCTTTTCTATAGTAAATTTTTCAAAAATTAATTTTTTACTGTCGCAAATTTTAAATACGCCAGGAATTTCCTTTTCTATAGTAAATTATTCAAAAAATAATTTTTTACTGTCGCAAATTTTAATTGCGCCAGGGACTGCCTTTTCTGTAGTAAATTATTCAAAAAATAATTTATTACTGTCGCAAATTTTAATTGCGCCAGGGATTGCCTTTTCTATAGTAAATTTTTCAAAAAATAATTTTTTTCTGTCGCAAGTTTTAATTACGCCAGGGATTGCCTTTTCTACAGTAAATTTTTCAAAAAATAATTTTTTACTGTCGAAAATTTTAATTGCGGCAGGGATTGCCTATTAGTAAATTTTTCAAAAAATTATTTTTTACTGTCTGAAATTTTAATTGCGCCAGGGATTGCCTTTTCTATAGTAAATTTTCCAAAAAATAATTTTCTACTGTCGCAAATTTTAATTACGCCAGGTATTGCCTTTTCTATAGTAAATTTTCAAAATTTAATTTTATACTGTCGCAAATTTTAATTGCGCCAGGGATTGCCTTTTTTATATTAAATTTTGCAAAACATAATTTTCTACTGTCGCAACTTTTAATTGCGCCAGGGATTGCCTTTTCTTTAGTAAATTTTGCAAAAAATAATTTTCTACTGTCGCAAATTTTAATTACGCCAGGGATTGCCTTTTCTATAGTAAATTTTTCAAAATTTAATTTTATACTGTCGCAAATTTTAATTGCGCCAAGGATTGCCTTTTCTATAGTACATTATTCAAAAAATAATTTTTTACTGTCGCAAATTTTAATTACGCCAGGGATTGCCTGTTCTATAGTAAATTTTTTACTGTCGCAAATTTTAAATACGCCAGGGATTGCCTTTTCTATAGTAAATTTTTCAAAAATTAATTTTTTACTGTCGCAAATTTTAAATACGCCAGGGATTGCCTTTTCTATAGTAAATTATTCACAAATTAATTTTTTACTGTCGCAAATTTTAAATATGCCAGGGATTGCCTTTTCTACAGTAAATTTTTCAAAAAATAATATTTTCCTGTCGCAAGTTTTAATTACGCCAGGGAATACTTTTCTATAGTAAATTATTCAAAAAATAATTTTTTACTGTAGCAAATTTTAAATACGCCATCGATTGCCCTTTCTATAGTAAATTATTCAAAAAATAATTTTTTACTGTCGCAAATTTTAATTGCTCCAGGGATTGCCTTTTCTATAGTAAATTATTCAAAAAATAATTTTTTACTGTCGCAAATTTTAATTGCGCCAGGGATTGCCTTTTCTATAGTAAATTATTCACAAAATAATTTTTTACTGTCGCAAATTTTAATTACGCCAAGGATTCCCTTTTCTATAGTAAATTTTTCACAAATTAATTTTTGACTGTCGCAAATTTTAACTGCGCCAGGGATTGCCTTTTCTATAGTAAATTTTTCAAAAATTAATTTTTTACTGTCGCAAATTTTAACTGCGCCAGGAATTGTCTTTTCTATAGTAAATTTTTCAAAAAATAATTTTTTAATGTCGCAAATTTTAATTGCGCCAGGGATTGCCTTTTCTATAGTAAATTTTGCAAAAAATAATTTTTTACTGTCGCAAATTTTAATTGCGCCAGGGACTGCCTTTTCTATAGTAAATTTTTCAAAAAATAATTTTTTACTGTCGCAAGTTTTAATTGCGCCAGGGATTGCCTTTTCTGAAGTAAATTTTTCAAAAAATAATTTTATACTGTCGCAAATTTTAATTACGCCAGGGATTGCCTTTTCTATAGTAAATTTGTCAAAATTTAATTTTATACTGTCGCAAATTTTAATTGCGCCAGGGATTGCCTTTTCTTTAGTAAATTATTCAAAAAATAATTTTTTACTGTCGCAAATTTTAATTACGCCAGGGATTGCCTTTTCTATAGTAAATTTTTCAAAAATTAATTTTTTACTGTCGCAAATTTTAAATACGCCAGGGATTGCCTTTTCTATAGTGAATTTTTCAAAAAATAATTTTTTACTGTCGCAAATTTTAATTGCGCCAGTGATTTCCTTTTCTATAGTAAATTATTCAAAAAATAATTGTTTACTTTTGCAAATTTTAATTGCGCCAGCGATTGCGTTTTTTACAGTAAATTACTCACAAATTAATTTTTTACTGTCGCAAATTTTAAATATGCCAGGGATTGCCTTTTCTACAGAAAATTTTTCAAAAAAAATTTTCAACTGTCGCAAATTTTAATTGCGCCAGCGATTGCCTCTTCTTTAGTAAATTTTGCAAAAAATAATTTTCTACTGTCGCAAATTTTAATTACGCCAGGGATTGCCTTTTCTACAGTAAATTATTCACAAATTAATTTTTTACTGTCGCAAATTTTAAATTTGCCAGGGATTGCCTTTTCTACAGTAAATTTTTCAAAAAATAACTTTTTACTGTCGCAAGTTTTAATTTAGCCAGGGATTGCCTTTTCTATAGTAAATTATTCAAAAAATAATTTTTTACTGTCGCAAATTTTAATTACGCCAGGGATTGCCTTTTCTATAGTAAATTTTTCAAAAATTAATTTTTTACTGTCGCAAATTTTAAATACGCCAAGGATTGCCTTTTCTATAGTAAATTATTCACAAATTAATTTTTTACTGCCGCAAATTTTAAATATGCCAGGGATTGCCTTTTCTACAGTAAATTTTTCAAAAAATAATTTTTTCCTGTCGCAAGTTTTAATTACGCCAGGGATTGCCTTTTCTATAGTAAATTATTCAAAAAATAATTTTTTACTGTAGCAAATTTTAAATACGCCATCGTTTGCCTTTTCTATAGTAAATTATTCAAAAAATTATTTTTTACTGTCGCAAATTGTAATTACGCCAGGGATTGCCTTTTCTATAGTAAATTATTCAAAAAATAATTTTTTACTGTCGCAAATTTTAATTGCGCCAGGGATTGCCTTTTCTATAGTAAATTATTCACAAATTAATTTTTTACTGTCGGAAATTTTAATTACGCCAGGGATTCCCTTTTCTATAGTAAATTTTTCACAAATTAATTTTTGACTGTCGCAAATTTTAACTGCGCCAGGGATTGCCTTTTCTATAGTAAATTTTTCAAAAATTAATTTTTTACTGTCGCAAATTTTAATTGCGCCAGGAATTGCCTTTTCTATAGTAAATTTTTCAAAAAATAATTTTTTACTGTCGCAAATTTCAATTGCGCCAGGGATTGCCTTTTCCATAGTAAATTTTGCAAAAAATAATTTTTTACTGTCGCAAATTTTAATTGCGCCAGGGATTGCCTTTTCTATAGTAAATTTTTCAAAAAATTATTTTTTACTGTCGGAAGTTTTAATTGCGCCAGGGATTGCCTTTTCTGTAGTAAATTTTTCAAAAAATAATTTTATACTGTCGCAAATTTTAATTACGCCAGGGACTGCCTTTTCTATAGTAAATTTGTCAAAATTTAATTTTATACTGTCGCAAATTTTAATTGCGCCAGGGATTGGCTTTTCTATAGTAAACTATTCAAAAAATAATTTTTTACTGTCGCAAATTTTAATTACACCAGGGATTCCCTTTTCTATAGTAAATTTTTCAAAAATTAATTTTCTACTGTCGCAAATTTTAAATACGCCAGGGGTTGCCTTTTCTATAGTAAATTTTTCAAAAAATAATTTTTTACTGTCGCAAATTTTAATTGCGCCAGGGATTGCCTTTTCTATAGTAAATTATTCAAAAAATAATTTTTTACTGTCGCAAATTTTAATTGCACCAGCGATTGCCTTTTCTACAGTAAATTATTCACAAATTAATTTTTTACTGTCGCAAATTTTAAATATGCCAGGGATTGCTTTTCTACAGAAAATTTTTCAAAAAAAAATTTTTTATTGTCGCAATTTTAATTACGCCAGGGATTGCCTTTTCTATAGTAAATTATTCAAAAAATATTTTTTTACTGTGGCAAATTTTAAATACGCCGGGGATTGTCTTTTCTATAGTAAATTATTCAAAAAATAATTTTTTACTGTCGCAAATTTTAATTGCGCCAGGGATTGCCTTTTCTACAGTACATTTTTCAAAAAATAATTTTCTACTGTCGCAAATTTTAATAGCGCCCGGGTTTGCCTTTTCTACAGTAAATTTTTCAAAAAAATATTGCAAATTTTAATTGCCGCAGGGATTGCCTTTTCTACAGTAAATTTTTCAAAAAATAATTTTTTACTGTCGAAAATTTTAATTGCGGCAGGGATTGCCTTTTCTACAGTAAATTTTTCAAAAAATAATTTTTTACTGTCGAAAATTTTAATTGCGGCAGGGATTGCCTTTTCTACAGTAAATTTTTCAAAAAAATAATTTTTTACTGTCGCAAATTTTAATTGCGCCAGGGACTGCCATTTCTACATATTAAATTTTGCAAAAAATAATTTTCTACTGTCGCAAGTTTTAATTGCGCCAGGGATTGCCTTTTCTGTAGTAAATTTTTCAAAAAATAATTTTATACTGTCGCAAATTTTAATTGCGCCAGGGATTGCCTTTTCTATAGTAAATTTCTCAAAAAATAATTTTCTACTGTCGCAAATTTGAATTGCGCCAGGGATTGCCTTTTCTATAGTAAATTTTTCAAAAATTAATTTTTTACTGTCGCAAATTTTAATTGCGCCAGGGATTGCCTTTTCTATAGTAAATTTTTCAAAAATTAATATTTTACTGTCGCAAATTTTAATTGCGCCAGGGATTGCCTTTTCTATAGTAAATTATTCAAAAAATAATTTTTTACTGTCGCAAATTTTAATTGCGCCAGGGATTGCCCTTTCTACAGTAAATTATTCACAAATTAGTTTTTTACTGTCGCAAATTTTAAATTTGCCAGGGATTGCCTTTTCTACAGTAAATTTTTCAAAAAATAACTTTTTACTGTCGCAAGTTTTAATTTAGCCAGGGATTGCCTTTTCTATAGTAAATTATTCAAAAAATAATTTTTTACTGTCGCAAATTTTAATTGCGCCAGGGATTGCCTTTTCTATAGTAAATTATTCACAAATTAATTTTTTACTGTCGCAAGTTTTAATTGCGCCAGGGATTGCCTTTTCTACAGTAAATTTTTCAAAAATTAATATTTTACTGTCGCAAATTTTAATTGCGCCAGGGATTGCCTTTTCTATAGTAAATTTTTCAAAAATTAATATTTTACTGTCGCAAATTTTAATTGCGCCAGGGATTGCCTTTTCTATAGTAAATTATTCAAAAAATAATTTTTTACTGTCGCAAATTTTAATTGCACCAGCGATTGCCTTTTCTACAGTAAATTATTCTCAAATTAATTTTTTACTGTCGCAAATTTTAAATTTGCCAGGGATTGCCTTTTCTACAGTTAATTTTTCAAAAAATAATTTTTTACTGTCGCAAGTTTTAATTTAGCCAGGGATTGCCTTTTCTATAGTAAATTATTCAAAAAATAATTTTTTACTGTCGCAAATTTTAATTACGCCAGGAATTGCCTTTCCTATAGTAAATTTTTCAAAAATTAATTTTTTACTGTCGCAAATTTTAAATGCGCCAGGGATTGCCTTTTCTATAGTAAATTATTCACAAATTAATTTTTTACTGTCGCAAATTTTAAATATGCCAGGGATTGCCTTTTCTACAGTAAATTTTTCAAAAAATAATTTTTTACTGTCGCAAGTTTTAATTACGCCAGGGATTGCCTTTTCTATAGTAAATTATTCAAAAAATATTTTTTTACTGTAGCAAATTTTAAATACGCCAGGGATTGCCTTTTCTATAGTAAATTATTCAAAAAATAATTTTTTACTGTCGCAAATTTTAATTGCGCCAGGGATTGCCTTTTCTATAGTAAATTATTCAAAAAATAATTTTTTACTGTCGCAAATTTTAATTGCGCCAGGGATTGCCTTTTCTACAGTAAATTATTCAAAAAATAATTTTTTACTGTCGCAAATTTTAATTATGCCAGGGATTGCCTTTTCTATAGTAAATTATTCAAAAAATAATTTTTTAATGTCGCAAATTTTAAATACGCCAGGGATTGCCTATTCTATAGTAAATTATTCAAAAAATAATTTTATACTGTCGCAAATTTTAATTGCGCAAGGGATTGCCTTTTCTATAGTAAATTTTGCAAAAAATAATTTTCTACTGTCGTAAATTTTAATTGCGCCAGGGATTACCTTTTCTATAGTAAATTTTGCAAAAAATAATTTTCTACTGTCGCAAATTTTAATTACGCCAGGGAGTGCCTTTTCTATAGTAAATTTTTCAAAATTTAATTTTATACTGTCGCAAATTTTTATTGCGCCAGGGATTGCCTTTTCTATAGCAAATTTTTCAAAAAATAATTTTTTATTGTCGCAAATTTTAATTACGCCAGGGATTGCCTTTTCTATAGTAAATTTTTCAAAAAATAATTTTTTACTGTCGCAAATTTTAATTGCGCCAGGGATTGCCTTTTCTATAGTAAATTATTCACAAATTAATTTTTTACTGTCGCAAATTTTTAATTACGCCAGGGATTCCCTTTTCTATAGTAAATTTTTCACAAATTAATTTTTTACTGTCGCAAATTTTAATTGCGCCAGGGATTGCCTTTTCTATAGTAAATTTTTCAAAAATTAATTTTTTTTTTTCGCAAATTTTAATTGCGCCAGGAATTGCCTTTTCTATAGTAAATTTTTCAAAAAATAATTTTTTACTTTCGCAAATTTTAATTGCGCCAGGGATTGCCTTTTCTATAGTAAATTTTGCAAAAAATAATTTTTTACTGTCGCAAATTTTAATTGCGCCAGGGATTGCTTTTTCTATAGTAAATTTTTCAAAAAATTATTTTTTACTGTCGCAAGTTTTAATTGCGCCAGGGATTGCCTTTTCTGTAGTAAATTTTTCAAAAAATAATTTTTTACTGTCGCAAATTTTAATTATGCCAGGGATTGCCTTTCTATAGTAAATTTTTCAAAATTTAATTTTATACAGTCGCAAATTTTAATTACGCCAGGGATTGCCTTTTCTATAGTAAATTATTCAAAAATAATTTTTTACTGTCGCAAATTTTAATTGCGCCAGGGATTGCCCTTTCTACAGTAAATTATTCACAAATTAGTTTTTTACTGTCGCAAATTTTAAATTTGCCAGGGATTGCCTTTTCTACAGTAAATTTTTCAAAAAATAACTTTTTACTGTCGCAAGTTTTAATTTAGCCAGGGATTGCCTTTTCTATAGTAAATTATTCAAAAAATAATTTTTTACTGTCGCAAATTTTAATTGCGCCAGGGATTGCCTTTTCTATAGTAAATTATTCACAAATTAATTTTTTACTGTCGCAAGTTTTAATTGCGCCAGGGATTGCCTTTTCTACAGTAAATTTTTCAAAAATTAATATTTTACTGTCGCAAATTTTAATTGCGCCAGGGATTGCCTTTTCTATAGTAAATTTTTCAAAAAATAATTTTTTACTGTCGCAAATTTTAATTGCGCCAGTGATTTCCTTTTCTATAGTAAATTATTCAAAAAATAATTGTTTACTGTTGCAAATTTTAATTGCGACAGCGATTGCGTTTTTTACAGTAAATTATTCACAAATTAATTTTTTACTGTCGCAAATTTTAAATATGCCAGGGATTGCCTTTTCTATAGTAAATTTTTCAAAAATTAATTTTTTATTGTCGCAAATTTTAAATACGCCAGGTGTTGCCTTTTCTATAGTAAATTTTTCAAAAAATAATTTTTTACTGTCGCAAATTTTAATTGCGCCAGGGATTGCCTTTTCTATAGTAAATTACTCAAAAAATAATTTTTTACTGTCGCAAATTTTAATTGCACCAGCGATTGCCTTTTCTACAGTAAATTATTCTCAAATTAATTTTTTACTGTCGCAAATTTTAAATTTGCCAGGGATTGCCTTTTCTACAGTTAATTTTTCAAAAAATAATTTTTTACTGTCGCAAGTTTTAATTTAGCCAGGGATTGCCTTTTCTATAGTAAATTATTCAAAAAATAATTTTTTACTGTCGCAAATTTTAATTACGCCAGGAATTGCCTTTCCTATATTAAATTTTTCAAAAATTAATTTTTTACTGTCGCAAATTTTAAATGCGCCAGGGATTGCCTTTTCTATAGTAAATTATTCACAAATTAATTTTTTACTGTCGCAAATTTTAAATATGCCAGGGATTGCCTTTTCTACAGTAAATTTTTCAAAAAATAATTTTTTACTGTCGCAAGTTTTAATTACGCCAGGGATTGCCTTTTCTATAGTAAATTATTCAAAAAATATTTTTTTACTGTAGCAAATTTTAAATACGCCAGGGATTGCCTTTTCTATAGTAAATTATTCAAAAAATAATTTTTTACTGTCGCAAATTTTAATTGCGCCAGGGATTGCCTTTTCTATAGTAAATTATTCAAAAAATAATTTTTTAATGTCGCAAATTTTAATTGCGCCAGGGATTGCCTTTTCTACAGTAAATTTTTCAAAAAATAATTTTTTACTGTCGCAAATTTTAATTATGCCAGGGATTGCCTTTTCTATAGTAAATTATTCAAAAAATAATTTTTTAATGTCGCAAATTTTAAATACGCCAGGGATTGCCTATTCTATAGTAAATTATTCAAAAAATAATTTTATACTGTCGCAAATTTTAATTGCGCAAGGGATTGCCTTTTCTATAGTAAATTTTGCAAAAAATAATTTTCTACTGTCGTAAATTTTAATTGCGCCAGGGATTACCTTTTCTATAGTAAATTTTGCAAAAAATAATTTTCTACTGTCGCAAATTTTAATTACGCCAGGGAGTGCCTTTTCTATAGTAAATTTTTCAAAATTTATTTTTATACTGTCGCAAATTTTTATTGCGCCAGGGATTGCCTTTTCTATAGCAAATTTTTCAAAAAATAATTTTTTATTGTCGCAAATTTTAATTACGCCAGGGATTGCCTTTTCTATAGTAAATTTTTCAAAAAATAATTTTTTACTGTCGCAAATTTTAATTGCGCCAGGGATTGCCTTTTCTATAGTAAATTATTCACAAATTAATTTTTTACTGTCGCAAATTTTTAATTACGCCAGGGATTCCCTTTTCTATAGTAAATTTTTCACAAATTAATTTTTTACTGTCGCAAATTTTAATTGCGCCAGGGATTGCCTTTTCTATAGTAAATTTTTCAAAAATTAATTTTTTTCTTTCGCAAATTTTAATTGCGCCAGGAATTGCCTTTTCTATAGTAAATTTTTCAAAAAATAATTTTTTACTTTCGCAAATTTTAATTGCGCCAGGGATTGCCTTTTCTATAGTAAATTTTGCAAAAAATAATTTTTTACTGTCGCAAATTTTAATTGCGCCAGGGATTGCTTTTTCTATAGTAAATTTTTCAAAAAATTATTTTTTACTGTCGCAAGTTTTAATTGCGCCAGGGATTGCCTTTTCTGTAGTAAATTTTTCAAAAAATAATTTTTTACTGTCGCAAATTTTAATTATGCCAGGGATTGCCTTTTCTATAGTAAATTTTTCAAAATTTAATTTTATACAGTCGCAAATTTTAATTACGCCAGGGATTGCCTTTTCTATAGTAAATTATTCAAAAATAATTTTTTACTGTCGCAAATTTTAATTACGCCAGGGATTGCCTTTTCTGTAGTAAATTTTTCAAAAATTAATTTTTTACTGTCGCAAATTTTAAATACGCCAGGGATTGCCTTTTCTATAGTAAATTTTTCAAAAAATAATTTTTTACTGTCGCAAATTTTAATTGCGCCAGGGATTGCCTTTTCTATAGTAAATTATTCAAAAAATAATTTTTTACTGTCGCAAATTTTAATTGCGCCAGGGATTGCGTTTTCTACAGTAAATTATTCACAAATTAATTTTTTACTGTCGCAAATTTTAAATATGCCAGGGATTGCCTTTTCTACAGTAAATTTTACAAAAAATAATTTTTAACTGTCGCAAATTTTAATTGCCGCAGGGATTGCCTTTTCTACAGTAAATTTTTCAAAAAATTATTTTTTTACTGTCGCAAATTTTAATTGCTGCAGGGATTGCCTTTTCTACAGTAAATTTTTCAAAAAATAATTTTTTACTGTCGCAAATTTTAATTGCGCCAGGGATTGCCATTTCTATAGTAAATTTTACAAAAAATAATTTTTTACTGTCGCAAGTTTTAATTGCGCCAGGGATTGCCTTTTCTGTAGTAATTTTTTCTAAAAATAATTTTATACTGTCGCAAATTTTAATTGCGCCAGGGATTGCCTTTTCTATAGTAAATTTTTCAAAAAATAATTTTCTACTGTCGCAAATTTGAATTGCGCCAGGGATTGCCTTTTCTATAGTAAATTTTTCAAAAATTAATTTTTTACTGTCGCAAATTTTAATTGCTCCAGGGATTGCCTTTTCTATAGTAAATTATTCACAAATTAATTTTTTACTGTCGCAAGTTTTAATTGCGCCAGGGATTGCCTTTTCTACAGTAAATTTTTCACAAATTAATTTTTTACTGTCGCAAATTTTAATTGCGGCAGGGATTGCCTTTTCTACAGCAAATTTTTCAAAAAATAATTTTTTACTGTCGCAAATTTAATTGGCCAGGGATTGCCTTTTCTATAGTAAATTTTGCAAAAAATAATTTTCTACTGTCGCAAATTTTAATTACGCCAGGGATTGCCTTTTCTATAGTAAATTTTTCAAAAAATAATTTTTTTCTGTCGCAAGTTTTAATTACGCCAGGGATTGCCTTTTCTACAGTAAATTTTTCAAAAAATAATTTTTTACTGTCGAAAATTTTAATTGCGGCAGGGATTGCCTTTTAGTAAATTTTTCAAAAAATTATTTTTTACTGTCGGAAATTTTAATTGCGCCAGGGATTGCCTTTTCTATAGTAAATTTTCCAAAAAATAATTTTCTACTGTCGCAAATTTTAATTACGCCAGGTATTGCCTTTTCTATAGTAAATTTTCAAAATTTAATTTTATACTGTCGCAAATTTTAATTGCGCCAGGGATTGCCTTTTCTATATTAAATTTTGCAAAACATAATTTTCTACTGTCGCAAATTTTAATTGCGCCAGGGATTGCCTTTTCTTTAGTAAATTTTGCAAAAAATAATTTTCTACTGTCGCAAATTTTAATTACGCCAGGGATTGCCTTTTCTATAGTAAATTTTTCAAAATTTAATTTTATACTGTCGCAAATTTTAATTGCGCCAGGGATTGCCTTTTCTATAGTACATTATTCAAAAAATAATTTTTTACTGTCGCAAATTTTAATTACGCCAGGGATTGCCTTTTCTATAGTAAATTTTTTACTGTCGCAAATTTTAAATACGCCAGGGATTGCCTTTTCTATAGTAAATTTTTCAAAAATTAATTTTTTACTGTCGCAAATTTTAAATACGCCAGGGATTGCCTTTTCTATAGTAAATTATTCACAAATTAATTTTTTACTGTCGCAAATTTTAAATATGCCAGGGATTGCCTTTTCTACAGTAAATTTTTCAAAAAATAATATTTTCCTGTCGCAAGTTTTAATTACGCCAGGGAATCCTTTTCTATAGTAAATTATTCAAAAAATAATTTTTTACTGTAGCAAATTTTAAATACGCCATCGATTGCCCTTTCTATAGTAAATTATTCAAAAAATAATTTTTTACTGTCGCAAATTTTAATTGCTCCAGGGATTGCCTTTTCTATAGTAAATTATTCAAAAAATAATTTTTTACTGTCGCAAATTTTAATTGCGCCAGGGATTGCCTTTTCTATAGTAAATTATTCACAAAATAATTTTTTACTGTCGCAAATTTTAATTACGCCAGGGATTCCCTTTTTCTATAGTAAATTTTGCACAAATTAATTTTTGACTGTCGCAAATTTTAACTGCGCCAGGAATTGCCTTTTCTATAGTAAATTTTTCAAAAATTAATTTTTTACTGTCGCAAATTTTAATTGCGCCAGGAATTGTCTTTTCTATAGTAAATTTTTCAAAAAATTATTTTTTACTGTCGCAAATTTTAATTGCGCCAGGGATTGCCTTTCTATAGTAAATTTTGCAAAAAATAATTTTTTACTGTCGCAAATTTTAATTGCGCCAGGGACTGCCTTTTCAATAGTAAATTTTTCAAAAAATAATTTTTTACTGTCGCAAGTTTTAATTGCGCCAGGGATTGCCTTTTCTGAAGTAAATTTTTCAAAAAATAATTTTATACTGTCGCAAATTTTAATTACGCCAGGGATTGCCTTTTCTATAGTAAATTTGTCAAAATTTAATTTTATACTGTCGCAAATTTTAATTGCGCCAGGGATTGCCTTTTCTTTAGTAAATTATTCAAAAAATAATATTTTACTGTCGCAAATTTTAATTACGCCAGGGATTGCCTTTTCTATAGTAAATTTTTCAAAAATTAATTTTTTACTGTCGCAAATTTTAAATACGCCAGGGATTGCCTTTTCTATAGTAAATTTTTCAAAAAATAATTTTTACTGTCGCAAATTTTAATTGCGCCAGTGATTTCCTTTTCTATAGTAAATTATTCAAAAAATAATTGTTTACTTTTGCAAATTTTAATTGCGCCAGGGAATCCTTTTCTATAGTAAATTATTCAAAAAATAATTTTTTACTGTAGCAAATTTTAAATACGCCATCGATTGCCCTTTCTATAGTAAATTATTCAAAAAATAATTTTTTACTGTCGCAAATTTTAATTGCTCCAGGGATTGCCTTTTCTATAGTAAATTATTCAAAAAATAATTTTTTACTGTCGCAAATTTTAATTGCGCCAGGGATTGCCTTTTCTATAGTAAATTATTCACAAAATAATTTTTTACTGTCGCAAATTTTAATTACGCCAGGGATTCCCTTTTCTATAGTAAATTTTTCACAAATTAATTTTTGACTGTCGCAAATTTTAACTGCGCCAGGAATTGCCTTTTCTATAGTAAATTTTTCAAAAATTAATTTTTTACTGTCGCAAATTTTAATTGCGCCAGGAATTGTCTTTTCTATAGTAAATTTTTCAAAAAATTATTTTTTACTGTCGCAAATTTTAATTGCGCCAGGGATTGCCTTTTCTATAGTAAATTTTGCAAAAAATAATTTTTTACTGTCGCAAATTTTAATTGCGCCAGGGACTGCCTTTTCAATAGTAAATTTTTCAAAAAATAATTTTTTACTGTCGCAAGTTTTAATTGCGCCAGGGATTGCCTTTTCTGAAGTAAATTTTTCAAAAAATAATTTTATACTGTCGCAAATTTTAAATTTGCCAGGGATTGCCTTTTCTACAGTAAATTTTTCAAAAAATAACTTTTTACTGTCGCAAGTTTTAATTTAGCCAGGGATTGCCTTTTCTATAGTAAATTATTCAAAAAATAATTTTTTACTGTCGCAAATTTTAATTACGCCAGGGATTGCCTTTTCTATAGTAAATTTTTCAAAAATTAATTTTTTACTGTCGCAAATTTTAAATACGCCAAGGATTGCCTTTTCTATAGTAAATTATTCACAAATTAATTTTTTACTGCCGCAAATTTTAAATATGCCAGGGATTGCCTTTTCTACAGTAAATTTTTCAAAAAATAATTTTTTCCTGTCGCAAGTTTTAATTACGCCAGGGATTGCCTTTTCTATAGTAAATTATTCAAAAAATAATTTTTTACTGTAGCAAATTTTAAATACGCCATCGTTTGCCTTTTCTATAGTAAATTATTCAAAAAATTATTTTTTACTGTCGCAAATTGTAATTACGCCAGGGATTGCCTTTTCTATAGTAAATTATTCAAAAAATAATTTTTTACTGTCGCAAATTTAAATTGCGCCAGGGATTGCCTTTTCTATAGTAAATTATTCACAAATTAATTTTTTACTGTCGCAAATTTTAATTACGCCAGGGATTCCCTTTTCTATAGTAAATTTTTCACAAATTAATTTTTGACTGTCGCAAATTTTAACTGCGCCAGGGATTGCCTTTTCTATAGTAAATTTTTCAAAAATTAATTTTTTACTGTCGCAAATTTTAATTGCGCCAGGAATTGCCTTTTCTATAGTAAATTTTTCAAAAAATAATTTTTTACCGTCGCAAATTTTAATTGCGCCAGGGATTGCCTTTTCCATAGTAAATTTTGCAAAAAATAATTTTTTACTGTCGCAAATTTTAATTGCGCCAGGGATTGCCTTTTCTATAGTAAATTTTTCAAAAAATAATTTTTTACTGTCGCAAGTTTTAATTGCGCCAGGGATTGCCTTTTCTGTAGTAAATTTTTCAAAAAATAATTTTATACTGTCGCAAATTTTAATTACGCCAGGGACTGCCTTTTCTATAGTAAATTTGTCAAAATTTAATTTTATACTGTCGCAAATTTTAATTGCGCCAGGGATTGCCTTTTCTATAGTAAACTATTCAAAAAATAATTTTTTACTGTCGCAAATTTTAATTACACCAGGGATTCCCTTTTCTATAGTAAATTTTTCAAAAATTAATTTTTTACTGTCGCAAATTTTAAATAAGCCAGGGGTTGCCTTTTCTATAGTAAATTTTTCAAAAAATAATTTTTTACTGTCGCAAATTTTAATTGCGCCAGGGATTGCCTTTTCTATAGTAAATTATTCAAAAAATAATTTTTTACTGTCGCAAATTTCAATTGCACCAGCGATTGCCTTTTCTACAGTAAATTATTCACAAATTAATTTTTTACTGTCGCAAATTTTAAATATGCCAGGGATTGCTTTTCTACAGAAAATTATTCAAAAAAAATTTTTTACTGTCGCAATTTTAATTACGCCAGGAATTGCCTTTTCTATAGTAAATTATTCAAAAAATATTTTTTTACTGTGGCAAATTTTAAATACGCCAGGGATTGTCTTTTCTATAGTAAATTATTCAAAAAATAATTTTTTACTGTCGCAAATTTTAATTGCGCCAGGGATTGCCTTTTCCACAGTACATTTTTCAAAAAATAATTTTCTACTGTCGCAAATTTTAATAGCGCCCGGGCCTTTTCTACAGTAAATTTTTCAAAAAAATATTGCAAATTTTAATTGCCGCAGGGATTGCCTTTTCTACAGTAAATTTTTCAAAAAATAATTTTTTACTGTCGAAAATTTTAATTGCGGCAGGGATTGCCTTTTCTACAGTAAATTTTTCAAAAAATAATTTTATACTGTCGCAAATTTTAATTGCGCCAGGGATTGCCTTTTCTATAGTAAATTTTTCAAAAAAAATATTGCGAATTTTATTTGCCGCAGGGATTGCCTTTTCTACAGTAAATTTTTCAAAAAATAATTTTTTACTGTCGAAAATTTTAATTGCGGCAGGGATTGCCTTTTCTACAGTAAATTTTTCAAAAAAATAATTTTTTACTGTCGCAAATTTTAATTGCGCCAGGGACTGCCATTTCTACATATTAAATTTTGCAAAAAATAATTTTCTACTGTCGCAAGTTTTAATTGCGCCAGGGATTGCCTTTTCTGTAGTAAATTTTTCAAAAAATAATTTTATACTGTCGCAAATTTTAATTGCGCCAGGGATTGCCTTTTCTATAGTAAATTTCTCAAAAAATAATTTTCTACTGTCGCAAATTTGAATTGCGCCAGGGATTGCCTTATCTATAGTAAATTATTCACAAATTAATTTTTTACTGTCGCAAGTTTTAATTGCGCCAGGGATTGCCTCTTCTACAGTAAATTTTTCAAAAATTAATATTTTACTGTCGCAAATTTTAATTGCGCCAGGTATTGCCTTTTCTATAGTAAATTATTCAAAAAATAATTTTTTACTGTCGCAAATTTTAATTGCGCCAGGGATTGCCCTTTCTACAGTAAATTATTCACAAATTAGTTTTTTACTGTCGCAAATTTTAAATTTGCCAGGGATTGCCTTTTCTACAGTAAATTTTTCAAAAAATAACTTTTTACTGTCGCAAGTTTTAATTTAGCCAGGGTTTGCCTTTTCTATAGTAAATTATTCAAAAAATAATTTTTTACTGTCGCAAATTTTAATTGCGCCAGGGATTGCCTTTTCTATAGTAAATTATTCACAAATTAATTTTTTACTGTCGCAAGTTTTAATTGCGCCAGGGATTGCCTTTTCTACAGTAAATTTTTCAAAAAATAATTTTTTACTGTCGCAAATTTTAATTGCGCCAGTGATTTCCTTTTCTATAGTAAATTATTCAAAAAATAATTGTTTACTGTTGCAAATTTTAATTGCGCCAGCGATTGCGTTTTTTACAGTAAATTATTCACAAATTAATTTTTTACTGTCGCAAATTTTAAATATGCCAGGGATTGCCTTTTCTACAGAAAATTTTTCAAAAAAAAATTTTCAACTGTCGCAAATTTTAATTGCGCCAGCGATTGCCTCTTCTTTAGTAAATTTTGCAAAAAATAATTTTCTACTGTCGCAAATTTTAATTACGCCAGCGATTGCCTTTTCTACAGTAAATTATTCACAAATTAATTTTTTACTGTCGCAAATTTTAAATTTGCCAGGGATTGCCTTTTCTACAGTAAATTTTTCAAAAAATAACTTTTTACTGTCGCAAGTTTTAATTTAGCCAGCGATTGCCTTTTCTATAGTAAATTATTCAAAAAATAATTTTTTACTGTCGCAAATTTTAATTACGCCGGGGATTGCCTTTTCTATAGTAAATTTTTCAAAAATTAATTTTTTACTGTCGCAAATTTTAAATACGCCAAGGATTGCCTTTTCTATAGTAAATTATTCACAAATTAATTTTTTACTGCCGCAAATTTTAAATATGCCAGGGATTGCCTTTTCTACAGTAAATTTTTCAAAAAATAATTTTTTCCTGTCGCAAGTTTTAATTACGCCAGGGATTGCCTTTTCTATAGTAAATTATTCAAAAAATAATTTTTTACTGTAGCAAATTTTAAATACGCCATCGTTTGCCTTTTCTATAGTAAATTATTCAAAAAATAATTTTTTACTGTCGCAAATTGTAATTACGCCAGGGATTGCCTTTTCTATAGTAAATTATTCAAAAAATAATTTTTTACTGTCGCAAATTTTAAATACGCCAGGGATTGCCTTTTCTATAGTAAATTTTTCAAAAAATAATTTTTTACTGTCGCAAATTTTAATTGCGCAACGGATTGCCTTTTCTATAGTAAATTATTCAAAAAATAATTTTTTACTGTCGCAAATTTTAATTGCGCCAGCGATTGCGTTTTCTACAGTAAATTATTCACAAATTAATTTTTTACTGTCGCAAATTTTAAAAATGCCAAGGATTGCCTTTTCTACAGAAAATTTTTCAAAAAAAATTTTTTTACTGTCGGAAGTTTTAATTACGCCAGGGATTGCCTTTTCTATAGTAAATTTTTCAAAAAATAATTTTTTACTGTCGCAAATTTTAATTGCGCAACGGATTGCCTTTTCTATAGTAAATTATTCAAAAAATAATTTTTTACTGTCGCAAATTTTAATTGCGCCAGCGATTGCGTTTTCTACAGTAAATTATTCACAAATTAATTTTTTACTGTCGCAAATTTTAAAAATGCCAAGGATTGCCTTTTCTACAGAAAATTTTTCAAAAAAAATTTTTTTACTGTCGGAAGTTTTAATTACGCCAGGGATTGCCTTTTCTATAGTAAATTTTTCAAAAAGTAATTTTTTACTGTCGCAAATTTTAATTGCGCCAGGGAATGCCTTTTTCTATAGTAAATTATTCAAAAAATAATTTTTTACTGTCGCAAACTTTAATTGCGCCAGGGATTGCCTTTTCTACAGTAAATTATTCACAAATTAATTTTTTACTGTCGCAAATTTTAAATTTGCCAGGGATTGCCTTTTCTACAGTAAATTTTTCAAAAAATAATTTTTTACTGACGCAAGTTTTAATTTGGCCAGGGATTGCCTTTTCTATAGTAAATTATTCAAAAAATAATTTTTTTACTGTCGCAAATTTTAATTAAGCCAGGGATTGCCTTTTCTATAGTAAATTTTTCAAAATTAATTTTTTACTGTCGCAAATTTTAAATACGCCAGGGATTGCCTTTTCTATAGTAAATTTTTCAAAATTTAATTTTTTACTGTCGCAAATTTTAATTGCGCCAGGCATTGCCTTTTCTATAGTAAAATATTCAAAAAATAATTTTTTACTGTCGCAAATTTTAATTGCGCCAGGGATTGCCTTTTTTACAGTAAATTATTCACAAATTAATTTTTTACTGTCGCAAATTTTAAAAATGCCAGGGATTGCCTTTTCTACAGTAAATTTTTCAAAAAATAATTTTGTACTGTCGCAAGTTTTAATTACGCCAGGGATTGCCTCTTCTATAGTAAGTTATTCAAAAAATAATTTTTTACTATCGCAAATTTTAAATAAACGCGGGATTGCCTTTTCTATAGTAAATTATTCAAAAAATAATTTTTTACTGTCGCAAATTTTAATTGCGCAAGGGATTGCCTTTTCTATAGTAAATTTTTCAAAAAATAATTTTTTACTGTCGCAAATTTTAATTGCGCCACGGATTGCCTTTTCTATAGTAAATTATTCAAAAAATAATTTTTTACTGTCGCAAATTTTAATTGCGCCAGCGATTGCGTTTTCTACAGTAAATTATTCACAAATTAATTTTTTACTGTCGCAAATTTTAAAAATGCCAAGGATTTCCGTTTCTACAGAAAATTTTTCAAAAAAAAATTTTTTACTGTCGCAAGTTTTAATTAGTCCAGGGATTGCCTTTTCTATAGTAAATTATTCAAAAAATATTTTTTTACTGTGGCAAGTTTTAAATATGCCAGGGATTGTCTTTTTTATAGTAAATTATTCAAAAAATAATTTTTTACTGTCGCAAATTTTAATTGCGCCAGGGATTGCCTTTTCTACAGTACATTTTTCAAAAAATAGTTTTCTACTGTCGCAAATTTTAATAGCGCCGGGGTTTGCCTTTTCTAGAGTAAATTTTTCAAAAAAATATTGCAAATTTTAATTGCCGCAGGGATTGCCTTTTCTACAGTAAATTTTTCAAAAAATAATTTTTTACTGTCGAAAATTTTAATTGCGGCAGGGATTGCCTTTTCTACAGTAAATTTTTCAAAAAATAATTTTTTACTGTCGCAAATTTTAATTACGCCAGGGATTGCCTTTTCTATAGTAAATTTTTCAAAATTTAATTTTATACCGTCGCAAATTTTAATAGCGCCCGGGTTTGCCTTTTCTACAGTAAATTTTTCAAAAAAATATTGCAAATTTTAATTGCCGCAGGGATTGCCTTTTCTACAGTAAATTTTTCAAAAAATAATTTTTTACTGTCGAAAATTTTAATTGCGGAAGGGATTGCCTTTTCTATAGTAAATTATTCAAAAAATAATTTTTTACTGTCGCAAATTTTAAATACGCCAGGGATTGCCTTTTCTATAGTAAATTTTTCAAAAATTAATTTTTTACTGTCGCAAATTTTAATTGCGACAGGGATTGCCTTTTTTATAGTAAAATATTCAAAAAATAATTTTTTACTGTCGCAAATTTTAATTGCGCCAGGGATTGCCTTTTTTACAGTAAATTATTCACAAATTAATTTTTTACTCTCGCAAATTTTAAATATGCCAGGCATTGCCTTTTCTACAGTAAATTTTTCAAAAAATAATTTTGTACTGTCGCAAGTTTTAATTACGCCAGGGATTGCCTTTTCTATAGTAAATTATTCAAAAAATAATTTTTTACTGTCGCAAATTTTAAATAAACCAGGGATTGCCTTTTCTATAGTAAATTATTCAAAAAATAATTTTTTACTGTCGCAAATTTTAATTGCGCAAGGGATTGCCTTTTCTATAGTAAATATTTCAAAAAATAATTTTTTACTGTCGCAAATTTTAATTGCGCGACGGATTGCCTTTTCTATAGTAAATTATTCAAAAAAAAATTTTTTACTGTCGCAAATTTTAATTGCGCCAGCGATTGCGTTTTCTATAGTAAATTATTCACAAATTAATTTTTTACTGTCGCAAATTTTAAAAATGCCAAGGATTGCCTTTTCTACAGAAAATTTTTCAAAAAAAAATTTTTACTGTCGCAAGTTTTAATTACGCCAGGGATTACCTTTTCTATAGTAAATTTTTCAAAAATTAATTTTTTACTGTCGCAAATTTTAATTGCGCCAGGGAATGCCTTTTCTATAGTAAATTATTCAAAAAATAATTTTTTACTGTCGCAAACTTTAATTGCGCCAGGGATTGCCTTTTCTACAGTAAATTATTCACAAATTAATTTTTTACTGTCGCAAATTTTAAATTTGCCAGGGATTGCCTTTTCTACAGTAAATTTTTCAAAAAATAATTTTTTACTGACGCAAGTTTTAATTTGGCCAGGGATTGCCTTTTCTATAGTAAATTATTCAAAAAATAATTTTTTTACTGTCGCAAATTTTAATTACGCCAGGGATTGCCTTTTCTATAGTAAATTTTTCAAAAATTAATTTTTTACTGTCGCAAATTTTAAATACGCCAGGGATTGCCTTTTCTATAGTAAATTTTTCAAAATTTAATTTTTTACTGTCGCAAATTTTAATTGCGCCAGGCATTGCCTTTTCTATAGTAAAATATTCAAAAAATAATTTTTTACTGTCGCAAATTTTAATTGCGCCAGGGATTGCCCTTTTTTACCGTAAATTATTCACAAATTAATTTTTTACTGTCGCAAATTTTAAATATGCCAGGGATTGCCTTTTCTACAGTAAATTTTTCAAAAAATAATTTTGTACTGTCGCAAGTTTTAATTGCGCCAGGGATTGCCTCTTCTATAGTAAATTATTCAAAAAATAATTTTTTACTGTCGCAAAATTTAAATAAACCAGGGATTGCCTTTTCTATAGTAAATTATTCAAAAAATAATTTTTACTGTCGCAAATTTTAATTGCGCAAGGGATTGCCTTTTCTATAGTAAATTTTTCAAAAATAATTTTTTACTGTCGCAAATTTTAATTGCGCCACGGATTGCCTTTTCTATAGTAAATTATTCAAAAAATAATTTTTTACTGTCGCAAATTTTAATTGCGCCAGCGATTGCGTTTTCTACAGTAAATTATTCACAAATTAATTTTTTACTGTCGCAAATTTTAAAAATGCCAAGGATTGCCGTTTCTACAGAAAATTTTTCAAAAAAAAATTTTTTACTGTCGCAAGTTTTAATTAGTCCAGGGATTGCCTTTTCTATAGTAAATTATTCAAAAAATATTTTTTTACTGTGGCAAGTTTTAAATACGCCAGGGATTGTCTTTTTTATAGTAAATTATTCAAAAAATAATTTTTTACTGTCGCAAATTTTAATTGCGCCAGGGATTGCCCTTTTTTACCGTAAATTATTCACAAATTAATTTTTTACTGTCGCAAATTTTAAATATGCCAGGGATTGCCTTTTCTACAGTAAATTTTTCAAAAAATAATTTTGTACTGTCGCAAGTTTTAATTACGCCAGGGATTGCCTCTTCTATAGTAAATTTTTCAAAAAAAAATTTTTTACTGTCGCAAGTTTTAATTAGTCCAGGGATTGCCTTTTCTATAGTAAATTTTCAAAATTTAATTTTATACCGTCGCAAATTTTAATAGCGCCCGGGTTTGCCTTTTCTACAGTAAATTTTTCAAAAAAATATTGCAAATTTTAATTGCCGCAGGGATTGCCTTTTCTACAGTAAATTTTTCAAAAAATAATTTTTTACTGTCGAAAATTTTAATTGCGGAAGGGATTGCCTTTTATATAGTAAATTATTCAAAAAATAATTTTTTACTGTCGCAAATTTTAATTGCGCCAGGGATTGCCTTTTCTATAGTAAATTTTGCAAAAAATAATTTTCTACTGTCGCAAATTTTAATTGCGCCAGGGATTGCCTTTTCTATAGTACATTTTTCAAAAAATAATTTTTTACTGTCGCAAGTTTTAATTGCGCCAGGGATTGCCTTTTCTGTAGTAAATTTTTCAAAAAATAATTTTATACTGTCGCAAATTTTAATTGCGCCAGGGATTGCCTTTTCTATAGTAAATTTCTCAAAAAATAATTTTCTACTGTCGCAAACTTTAATTGCGGCAGGGATAGCCTTTTCTACAGCAAATTTTTCAAAAAATAATTTTTTACTGTCGCAAATTTAATTGCGCCAGGGATTGCCTTTTCTATAGTAAATTTTGCAAAAAATAATTTTCTACTGTCGCAAATTTTAATTACGCCAGGGATTGCCTTTTCTATAGTAAATTTTTCAAAATTTAATTTTATACTGTCGCAAATTTTAATTGCGCCAGGGATTGCCTTTTCTATAGTAAATTATTCAAAAAATAATTTTTTACTGTCGCAAATTTTAATTACGCCAGGAATTGCCTTTTCTATAGTAAATTATTCAGAAATTAATTTTTTACTGTCGTAGGTTTTAATTGCGCCAGGGATTGCCTTTTCTATAGTAAATTTTTCAAAAATTAATATTTTACTGTCGCAAATTTTAATTGCGCCAGGGATTGCCTTTTCTATAGTAAATTATTCAAAAAATAATTTTTTACTGTCGCAAATTTTAATTGCGCCAGGGATTGCCTTTTCTACAGTAAATTATTCACAAATTAGTTTTTTACTGTCGCAAATTTTAAATATGCCAGGGATTGCCTTTTCTACAGTAAATTTTTCAAAAAATAATTTTTTACTGTCGCAAATTTTAATTGCGCCAGGGATTGCTTTTTCTATAGTAAATTATTCAAAAAATAATTGTTTACTGTCGCAAATTTTAATTACGCCAGGGATTGCCTTTTCTATAGTAAATTATTCACAAATTAATTTTTTACTGTCGCAAGTTTTAATTGCGCCAGGGATTGCCTTTTCTACAGTAAATTTTTCAAATATTAATATTTTACTGTCGCAAATTTTAATTGCGCCAGGGATTGCCTTTTCTATAGTAAATTATTCAAAAAATAATTTTTTACTCTCGCAAATTTTAATTGCGCCAGGGATTGCCTTTTCTACAGTAAATTATTTACAAATTAGTTTTTTACTGTCGCAAATTTTAAATATGCCAGGGATTGCCTTTTCTACAGTAAATTTTTCAAAAAATAATTTTTTACTGTCGCAAATTTTAATTGCGCCAGGGATTGCTTTTTCTACAGTAAATTATTCAAAAAATAATTTTTTACTGTCGCAAATTTTAATTGCGCCAGCGATTGCGTTTTCTACAGTAAATTATTCACAAATTAATTTTTTACTGTCGCAAATTTTAAAAATGCCAAGGATTTCCGTTTCTACAGAAAATTTTTCAAAAAAAATTTTTTACTGTCGCAAGTTTTAATTACGCCAGGATTACCTTTTCTATAGTAAATTTTTCAAAAATTAATTTTTTACTGTCGCAAATTTTAATTGCGCCAGGGAATGCCTTTTCTATAGTAAATTATTCAAAAAATAATTTTTTACTGTCGCAAACTTTAATTGCGCCAGGGATTGCCTTTTCTATAGTAAATTATTCAAAAAAATAATTTTTTACTGTCGCAAATTTTAATTGCGCCAGGGATTGCCTTTTCTATAGTAAATTATTCAAAAAATAATTTTTTACTGTCGCAAATTTTAATTACGCCAGGAATTGCCTTTTCTATAGTAAATTATTCAGAAATTAATTTTTTACTGTCGTAGGTTTTAATTGCGCCAGGGATTGCCTTTTCTATAGTAAATTTTTCAAAAATTAATATTTTTACTGTCGCAAATTTTAATTGCGCCAGGGATTGCCTTTTCTATAGTAAATTATTCAAAAAATAATTTTTTACTGTCGCAAATTTTAATTGCGCCAGGGATTGCCTTTTCTACAGTAAATTATTCACAAATTAGTTTTTTACTGTCGCAAATTTTAAATATGCCAGGGATTGCCTTTTCTACAGTAAATTTTTCAAAAAATAATTTTTTACTGTCGCAAATTTTAATTGCGCCAGGGATTGCTTTTTCTATAGTAAATTATTCAAAAAATAATTGTTTACTGTCGCAAATTTTAATTACGCCAGGGATTGCCTTTTCTATAGTAAATTATTCACAAATTAATTTTTTACTGTCGCAAGTTTTAATTGCGCCAGGGATTGCCTTTTCTACAGTAAATTTTTCAAATATTAATATTTTACTGTCGCAAATTTTAATTGCGCCAGGGATTGCCTTTTCTATAGTAAATTATTCAAAAAATAATTTTTTACTCTCGCAAATTTTAATTGCGCCAGGGATTGCCTTTTCTACAGTAAATTATTTACAAATTAGTTTTTTACTGTCGCAAATTTTAAATATGCCAGGGATTGCCTTTTCTACAGTAAATTTTTCAAAAATAATTTTTTACTGTCGCAAATTTTAATTGCGCCAGGGATTGCTTTTTCTACAGTAAATTATTCAAAAAATAATTTTTTACTGTCGCAAATTTTAATTGCGCCAGCGATTGCGTTTTCTACAGTAAATTATTCACAAATTAATTTTTTACTGTCGCAAATTTTAAAAATGCCAAGGATTTCCGTTTCTACAGAAAATTTTCAAAAAAAAATTTTTTACTGTCGCAAGTTTTAATTACGCCAGGGATTACCTTTTCTATAGTAAATTTTTCAAAAATTAATTTTTTACTGTCGCAAATTTTAATTGCGCCAGGGAATGCCTTTTCTATAGTAAATTATTCAAAAAATAATTTTTTACTGTCGCAAACTTTAATTGCGCCAGGGATTGCCTTTTCTACAGTAAATTATTCACAAATTAATTTTTTACTGTCGCAAATTTTAAATTTGCCAGGGATTGCCTTTTCTACAGTAAATTTTTCAAAAAATAATTTTTTACTGACGCAAGTTTTAATTTGGCCAGGGATTGCCTTTTCTATAGTAAATTATTCAAAAAATAATTTTTTTACTGTCGCAAATTTTAATTACGCCAGGGATTGCCTTTTCTATAGTAAATTTTTCAAAAAATAATTTTTTACTGTCGCAAATTTTAATTGCGCAACGGATTGCCTTTTCTATAGTAAATTATTCAAAAAAAAATTTTTTACTGTCGCAAATTTTAATTGCGCCAGCGATTGCGTTTTCTATAGTAAATTATTCACAAATTAATTTTTTACTGTCGCAAATTTTAAAAATGCCAAGGATTGCCTTTTCTACAGAAAATTTTTCAAAAAAAAATTTTTTACTGTCGCAAGTTTTAATTACGCCAGGGATTACCTTTTCTATAGTAAATTTTTCAAAAATTAATTTTTTACTGTCGCAAATTTTAATTGCGCCAGGGAATGCCTTTTCTATAGTAAATTATTCAAAAAATAATTTTTTACTGTCGCAAACTTTAATTGCGCCAGGGATTGCCTTTTCTACAGTAAATTATTCACAAATTAATTTTTTACTGTCGCAAATTTTAAATTTGCCAGGGATTGCCTTTTCTACAGTAAATTTTTCAAAAATAATTTTTTACTGACGCAAGTTTTAATTTGGCCAGGGATTGCCTTTTCTATAGTAAATTATTCAAAAAATAATTTTTATACTGTCGCAAATTTTAATTACGCCAGGGATTGCCTTTTCTATAGTAAATTTTTCAAAAATTAATTTTTTACTGTCGCAAATTTTAAATACGCCAGGGATTGCCTTTTCTATAGTAAATTTTTCAAAATTTAATTTTTTACTGTCGCAAATTTTAATTGCGCCAGGCATTGCCTTTTCTATAGTAAAATATTCAAAAAATAATTTTTTACTGTCGCAAATTTTAATTGCGCCAGGGATTGCCCTTTTTTACCGTAAATTATTCACAAATTAATTTTTTACTGTCGCAAATTTTAAATATGCCAGGGATTGCCTTTTCTACAGTAAATTTTTCAAAAAATAATTTTGTACTGTCGCAAGTTTTAATTGCGCCAGGGATTGCCTCTTCTATAGTAAATTATTCAAAAAATAATTTTTTACTGTCGCAAATTTTAAATAAACCAGGGATTGCCTTTTCTATAGTAAATTATTCAAAAAATAATTTTTTACTGTCGCAAATTTTAATTGCGCAAGGGATTGCCTTTTCTATAGTAAATTTTTCAAAAAATAATTTTTTACTGTCGCAAATTTTAATTGCGCCACGGATTGCCTTTTCTATAGTAAATTATTCAAAAAATAATTTTTTACTGTCGCAAATTTTAATTGCGCCAGCGATTGCGTTTTCTACAGTAAATTATTCACAAATTAATTTTTTACTGTCGCAAATTTTAAAAATGCCAAGGATTGCCGTTTCTACAGAAAATTTTTCAAAAAAAAATTTTTTACTGTCGCAAGTTTTAATTAGTCCAGGGATTGCCTTTTCTATAGTAAATTATTCAAAAAATATTTTTTTACTGTGGCAAGTTTTAAATACGCCAGGGATTGTCTTTTTTATAGTAAATTATTCAAAAAATAATTTTTTACTGTCGCAAATTTTAATTGCGCCAGGGATTGCCCTTTTTTACCGTAAATTATTCACAAATTAATTTTTTACTGTCGCAAATTTTAAATATGCCAGGGATTGCCTTTTCTACAGTAAATTTTTCAAAAAATAATTTTGTACTGTCGCAAGTTTTAATTACGCCAGGGATTGCCTCTTCTATAGTAAATTTTTCAAAAAAAAATTTTTTACTGTCGCAAGTTTTAATTAGTCCAGGGATTGCCTTTTCTATAGTAAATTTTTCAAAATTTAATTTTATACCGTCGCAAATTTTAATAGCGCCCGGGTTTGCCTTTTCTACAGTAAATTTTTCAAAAAAATATTGCAAATTTTAATTGCCGCAGGGATTGCCTTTTCTACAGTAAATTTTTCAAAAAATAATTTTTTACTGTCGAAAATTTTAATTGCGGAAGGGATTGCCTTTTCTATAGTAAATTATTCAAAAAATAATTTTTTACTGTCGCAAATTTTAATTGCGCCAGGGATTGCCTTTTCTATAGTAAATTTTGCAAAAAATAATTTTCTACTGTCGCAAATTTTAATTGCGCCAGGGATTGCCTTTTCTATAGTACATTTTTCAAAAAATAATTTTTTACTGTCGCAAGTTTTAATTGCGCCAGGGATTGCCTTTTCTGTAGTAAATTTTTCAAAAAATAATTTTATACTGTCGCAAATTTTAATTGCGCCAGGGATTGCCTTTTCTATAGTAAATTTCTCAAAAAATAATTTTCTACTGTCGCAAACTTTAATTGCGGCAGGGATAGCCTTTTCTACAGCAAATTTTTCAAAAAATAATTTTTTACTGTCGCAAATTTAATTGCGCCAGGGATTGCCTTTTCTATAGTAAATTTTGCAAAAAATAATTTTCTACTGTCGCAAATTTTAATTACGCCAGGGATTGCCTTTTCTATAGTAAATTTTTCAAAATTTAATTTTATACTGTCGCAAATTTTAATTGCGCCAGGGATTGCCTTTTCTATAGTAAATTATTCAAAAAATAATTTTTTACTGTCGCAAATTTTAATTACGCCAGGAATTGCCTTTTCTATAGTAAATTATTCAGAAATTAATTTTTTACTGTCGCAGGTTTTAATTGCGCCAGGGATTGCCTTTTCTATAGTAAATTTTTCAAAAATTAATATTTTACTGTCGCAAATTTTAATTGCGCCAGGGATTGCCTTTTCTATAGTAAATTATTCAAAAAATAATTTTTTACTGTCGCAAATTTTAATTGCGCCAGGGATTGCCTTTTCTACAGTAAATTATTCACAAATTAGTTTTTTACTGTCGCAAATTTTAAATATGCCAGGGATTGCCTTTTCTACAGTAAATTTTTCAAAAAATAATTTTTTACTGTCGCAAATTTTAATTGCGCCAGGGATTGCTTTTTCTATAGTAAATTATTCAAAAAATAGTTTTCTACTGTCGCAAATTTTAATAGCGCCGGGGTTTGCCTTTTCTAGAGTAAATTTTTCAAAAAAATATTGCAAATTTTAATTGCCGCAGGGATTGCCTTTTCTACAGTAAATTTTTCAAAAAATAATTTTTTACTGTCGAAAATTTTAATTGCGGCAGGGATTGCCTTTTCTACAGTAAATTTTTCAAAAAATAATTTTTTACTGTCGCAAATTTTAATTACGCCAGGGATTGCCTTTTCTATAGTAAATTTTTCAAAATTTAATTTTATACCGTCGCAAATTTTAATAGCGCCCGGGTTTGCCTTTTCTACAGTAAATTTTTCAAAAAAATATTGCAAATTTTAATTGCCGCAGGGATTGCCTTTTCTACAGTAAATTTTTCAAAAAATAATTTTTTACTGTCGAAAATTTTAATTGCGGAAGGGATTGCCTTTTCTATAGTAAATTATTCAAAAAAATAATTTTTTACTGTCGCAAATTTTAAATACGCCAGGGATTGCCTTTTCTATAGTAAATTTTTCAAAAATTAATTTTTTACTGTCGCAAATTTTAATTGCGACAGGGATTGCCTTTTTTATAGTAAAATATTCAAAAAATAATTTTTTACTGTCGCAAATTTTAATTGCGCCAGGGATTGCCTTTTTTACAGTAAATTATTCACAAATTAATTTTTTACTCTCGCAAATTTTAAATATGCCAGGCATTGCCTTTTCTACAGTAAATTTTTCAAAAAATAATTTTGTACTGTCGCAAGTTTTAATTACGCCAGGGATTGCCTTTTCTATAGTAAATTATTCAAAAAATAATTTTTTACTGTCGCAAATTTTAAATAAACCAGGGATTGCCGTTTCTATAGTAAATTATTCAAAAAATAATTTTTTACTGTCGCAAATTTTAATTGCGCAAGGGATTGCCTTTTCTATAGTAAATATTTCAAAAAATAATTTTTTTACTGTCGCAAATTTTAATTGCGCAACGGATTGCCTTTTCTATAGTAAATTATTCAAAAAAAAATTTTTTACTGTCGCAAATTTAATTGCGCCAGCGATTGCGTTTTCTATAGTAAATTATTCACAAATTAATTTTTTACTGTCGCAAATTTTAAAAATGCCAAGGATTGCCTTTTCTACAGAAAATTTTTCAAAAAAAAATTTTTTACTGTCGCAAGTTTTAATTACGCCAGGGATTACCTTTTCTATAGTAAATTTTTCAAAATTAATTTTTTACTGTCCCAAATTTTAATTGCGCCAGGGAATGCCTTTTCTATAGTAAATTATTCAAAAAATAATTTTTTACTGTCGCAAACTTTAATTGCGCCAGGGATTGCCTTTTCTACAGTAAATTATTCACAAATTAATTTTTTACTGTCGCAAATTTTAAATTTGCCAGGGATTGCCTTTTCTACAGTAAATTTTTCAAAAAATAATTTTTACTGACGCAAGTTTTAATTTGGCCAGGGATTGCCTTTTCTATAGTAAATTATTCAAAAAATAATTTTTTTACTGTCGCAAATTTTAATTACGCCAGGGATTGCCTTTTCTATAGTAAATTTTTCAAAAATTAATTTTTTACTGTCGCAAATTTTAAATACGCCAGGGATTGCCTTTTCTATAGTAAATTTTTCAAAATTTAATTTTTTACTGTCGCAAATTTTAATTGCGCCAGGCATTGCCTTTTCTATAGTAAAATATTCAAAAAATAATTTTTTACTGTCGCAAATTTTAATTGCGCCAGGGATTGCCCTTTTTTACCGTAAATTATTCACAAATTAATTTTTTACTGTCGCAAATTTTAAATATGCCAGGGATTGCCTTTTCTACAGTAAATTTTTCAAAAAATAATTTTGTACTGTCGCAAGTTTTAATTGCGCCAGGGATTGCCTCTTCTATAGTAAATTATTCAAAAAATAATTTTTTACTGTCGCAAATTTTAAATAAACCAGGGATTGCCTTTTCTATAGTAAATTATTCAAAAAATAATTTTTTACTGTCGCAAATTTTAATTGCGCAAGGGATTGCCTTTTCTATAGTAAATTTTTTAAAAAAATAATTTTTTACTGTCGCAAATTTTAATTGCGCCACGGATTGCCTTTTCTATAGTAAATTATTCAAAAAATAATTTTTTACTGTCGCAAATTTTAATTGCGCCAGCGATTGGCGATTGCGTTTTCTACCGTAAATTATTCACAAATTAATTTTTTACTGTCGCAAATTTTAAAAATGCCAAGGATTGCCGTTTCTACAGAAAATTTTTCAAAAAAAAATTTTTTACTGTCGCAAGTTTTAATTAGTCCAGGGATTGCCTTTTTCTATAGTAAATTATTCAAAAAATATTTTTTTACTGTGGCAAGTTTTAAATACGCCAGGGATTGTCTTTTTTTATAGTAAATTATTCAAAAAATAATTTTTTACTGTCGCAAATTTTAATTGCGCCAGGGATTGCCCTTTTTTACCGTAAATTATTCACAAATTAATTTTTTACTGTCGCAAATTTTAAATATGCCAGGGATTGCCTTTTCTACAGTAAATTTTTCAAAAAATAATTTTGTACTGTCGCAAGTTTTAATTACGCCAGGGATTGCCTCTTCTATAGTAAATTTTTCAAAAAAAAAATTTTTTACTGTCGCAAGTTTTAATTAGTCCAGGGATTGCCTTTTCTATAGTAAATTTTTCAAAATTTAATTTTATACCGTCGCAAATTTTAATAGCGCCCGGGTTTGCCTTTTCTACAGTAAATTTTTCAAAAAAATATTGCAAATTTTAATTGCCGCAGGGATTGCCTTTTCTACAGTAAATTTTTCAAAAAATAATTTTTTACTGTCGAAAATTTTAATTGCGGAAGGGATTGCCTTTTCTATAGTAAATTATTCAAAAAATAATTTTTTACTGTCGCAAATTTTAATTGCGCCAGGGATTGCCTTTTCTATAGTAAATTTTGCAAAAAATAATTTTCTACTGTCGCAAATTTAATTGCGCCAGGGATTGCCTTTTTCTATAGTACATTTTTCAAAAAATAATTTTTTACTGTCGCAAGTTTTAATTGCGCCAGGGATTGCCTTTTCTGTAGTAAATTTTTCAAAAAATAATTTTATACTGTCGCAAATTTTAATTGCGCCAGGGATTGCCTTTTCTATAGTAAATTTCTCAAAAAATAATTTTCTACTGTCGCAAACTTTAATTGCGGCAGGGATAGCCTTTTCTACAGCAAATTTTTCAAAAATAATTTTTTACTGTCGCAAATTTAATTGCGCCAGGGATTGCCTTTTCTATAGTAAATTTTGCAAAAAATAATTTTCTACTGTCGCAAATTTTAATTACGCCAGGGATTGCCTTTTCTATAGTAAATTTTTCAAAATTTAATTTTATACTGTCGCAAATTTTAATTGCGCCAGGGATTGCCTTTTCTATAGTAAATTATTCAAAAAATAATTTTTTACTGTCGCAAAATTTTAATTACGCCAGGAATTGCCTTTTCTATAGTAAATTATTCAGAAATTAATTTTTTTACTGTCGCAGGTTTTAATTGCGCCAGGGATTGCCTTTTCTATAGTAAATTTTTCAAAAATTAATATTTTACTGTCGCAAATTTTAATTGCGCCAGGGATTGCCTTTTCTATAGTAAATTATTCAAAAAATAATTTTTTACTGTCGCAAATTTTAATTGCGCCAGGGATTGCCTTTTCTACAGTAAATTATTCACAAATTAGTTTTTTACTGTCGCAAATTTTAAATATGCCAGGGATTGCCTTTTCTACAGTAAATTTTTCAAAAAATAATTTTTACTGTCGCAAATTTTAATTGCGCCAGGGATTGCTTTTTCTATAGTAAATTATTCAAAAAATAATTGTTTACTGTCGCAAATTTTAATTACGCCAGGGATTGCCTTTTCTATAGTAAATTATTCACAAATTAATTTTTTTACTGTCGCAAGTTTTAATTGCGCCAGGGATTGCCTTTTCTACAGTAAATTTTTCAAATATTAATATTTTACTGTCGCAAATTTTAATTGCGCCAGGGATTGCCTTTTCTGTAGTAAATTATTCAAAAAATAATTTTTACTCTCGCAAATTTTAATTGCGCCAGGGATTGCCTTTTCTACAGTAAATTATTTACAAATTAGTTTTTTACTGTCGCAAATTTTAAATATGCCAGGGATTGCCTTTTCTACAGTAAATTTTTCAAAAAATAATTTTTTACTGTCGCAAATTTTAATTGCGCCAGGATTGCTTTTTCTACAGTAAATTATTCAAAAAATAATTTTTTACTGTCGCAAATTTTAATTACGCCAGGGATTGCCTTTTCTATAGTAAATTTTTCAAAAAATAATTTTTTACTGTCGCAAATTTTAAATACGCCAGGGATTGCCTTTTCTATAGTAAATTTTTCAAAAATTAATTTTTTACTGTCGCAAATTTGAATTGCGCCAGGGATTGCCTTTTCTATAGTAAATTATTCAAAAAATAATTTTTTACTGTCGCAAAATTTAATTGCGCCAGGGATTGCCTTTTCTACAGTAAATTTTTCAAAAAATAATTTTGTACTGTCGCAAGTTTTAATTACGCCAGGGATTGCCTTTTTTACAGTAAATTATTCACAAATTAATTTTTTACTGTCGCAAATTTAAATATGCCAGGGATTGCCTTTTCTACAGTAAATTTTTCAAAAAATTATTTTGTACTGTCGCAAGTTTTAATTACGCCAGGGATTGCCTTTTCTATAGTAAATTATTCAAAAAATAATTTTTTACTGTCGCAAATTTTAAATAAACCAGGGATTGCCTTTTCTATAGTAAATTATTCAAAAAATAATTTTTTACTGTCGCAAATTTTAATTGCGCAAGGGATTGCCTTTTCTATAGTAAATTTTCAAAATTCATTTTTTACTGTCGCAAAATTTAATTGCGCCAGGGATTGCCTTTTCTATAGTAAATTATTCAAAAAAATAATTTTTTACTGTCGCAAACTTTAATTGCGCCATGGATTGCCTTTTCTACAGTAAATTATTCACAAATTAATTTTTTACTGTCGCAAATTTTAAATTTGCCAGGGATTGCCTTTTCTACAGTAAATTTTTCAAAAAATAATTTTTTACTGTCGCAAGTTTTAATTTGG